>CM051274.1:49223935-49313935 GCA_027921565.1 Artemia sinica | reverse complement strand
CAGTCTTGTGCTCAGGTTGCCATGGACATTACGTTCTTTTGATAGAAAAGGCTACAACTGACGTTATAATAAAGCAAAACAAAAATTTCACACATTACTAAGTAGGGTTCTTTCTGTGACGGGTTCTTTTTTTAGAAACCATTGCAAGTGATCTTAAGGTCGCCCACCCTAGATTTTGAAAAATACCTTTTTTGGTATTTTCACTGAAAAAAAAATCGGAAAAAATACTTTCCTTCCTCTAATTTTCGGGAACTGATGCCACTGATTCTGTAGATTTTTGTAATTAGAAGCGTAAACTGAGAGTAAAAGTATAAAAATTTGTTTTTCAAAAATGTAAAAGAAATTCTTCATAGTTTTTCAGTGGGGGGCTCTTTTTTAACAGTATTAAGGGGAAATTAGCCCCCTCCCCGGACCGTCAACAGGTATGACGATGAATTGGTATAGATACTACCATATATTCTAGCACATCCTTGAAGCCTCGTTTTTATTTTTCAGTCCTTTGCTTAAGGCTGCCAAAAGACAATACGTTCCTAATTCTGTCATTATTTTTTGCCAAAAAGGTTACTATTGACGTTACAAAACAAGAAAACAACAGTTCCATTAGAGCATTGGAATTTCAAGAATTAAATTGTTTTGATAATACATTCTATCAGTCATAAAGCAAATATGGTCTCAAATCTTTGGCTTACAAACATGTTTCAGCCATTAAGTGGAATGAATAAGAATTAAAAAAAAATTGACTTGAAACTCAAAGGGTTTTCAAAGTTTAGCATGTTGTGTTACCGACGTTCTCAACTATTAGCCCCGGTTAACTTATACTTAAATATATTTAAAGAATAAATATTTTTACTTTATCCTCTTTTTTACACCATTCAACTCTATTTTAAAACCAATAACGACTGAGTTGAGGTTTTAACTACCGTATTTTAAGTGTCAACCACCATATTTAGTACCTGGGTGACTGACCCTATTACAAACAGTAGGCTGTATGAAAAGTGTGGTTCAATCCTGCCTTCTAAGGCTACAAGGAGGGAAAGGTTGAGATGGCTAGGGCACGTTCCACGGAAGAAGGATGGCAGATTGTCAAAGATTATCCTTTTCGGCCAACCGTCTAGGGCTAAACGGAAAGCAGGTCGTCCCCGGTTGGGGTGGAGGATGTAGTAAAGGAAGATTTAAGGGAATTAAAAACTCACTTGGAGGGTGTAAAGAGGGAGGGTTTGAATAGATTATGATGGAGGAGGAGCGTGTATAGCATTGTTGGCCTCAGGATGCTTGGTGCTACGGTGAGTTGTTAGTAGTAGCAACATATTTTGACTGTCTTACGTTTTTGCTTATATTTAATTTAGCTTTTATTTTCTTTTTTTAACAATTTGACTTATTTATTTTAATTTTAAGTTTATGTACTGTTTCGAGTATGGTCGACCAATTTTTATAGGTCAAAACAAAAATCTAGTCTGGTAAAATTTTTCAATTTTTGGTAAAAAAAAATGAATTGAAATTTTTTTTTAATTAGTGAGTCTTTTCACTTTTTGTTCAAATAGCTTTTCAGGGCTATGTTACATTAGTTATATTGATGCTATAATGAAGTTATTACTGGTATTTTATTTTGTAAGATTTTTAAACTGACCTGTCTTTTAATTTATTTTCAAAGTTTGTCGTTCTTTTTCCCGTTTTGAAGGAGTTTTATGGCGCTGAAAAGCCCATATAAGAAAATAGGTCTGTGTTTCAACGAGACTAAAACAGAATTTTTGGTCTTCAATCGTAAAGGAAGCGTTCCTGGCCCAGAAGTAAAACTTTGGAACAAGATAATAAAATCTTCTACAAGTATAGAGCATATTGGTCTACCTGTGGGTTGTAATGTTAAATCGAATCGTCTTTTGTTAATATATGGTTCTACTAATAAAGTTCGAAAAGCTTAAGGCACGATTGTATCTTTGAAAGTTTTATACAGTCGACGGATTCGGGCCCAGCTATTTTCGGTAATGGTCACACCACATTGGCTGGCGCTCTCTCTTTTTGAATTCTCCTATCTGACAAAAAAAACGTACAGCGCGTTCTTGTTACTACCGTTTTTGTAAATTTCTTTTACGGTTGCTTCCTTGGGAGCGTAACGCAGCTATTATCAACCAATATTACATACGGGATCTGTACATCCATACGGGATCCATACAGAAAATGAACTGTATGATGCTTTGTGATATTAGTGTCCATTTGCTCTTCTGCTTGTATATATTTGTGCATTTTTTATTTGATATTTTTTTGTGGCTATCTTTCCTTTTATTACTCCGTTAGTGACATTATGTCGAAACACTACAGGGAAAATATGCCAAATATTTTTCGGAAGAAGCGCATAATAATCAATTTGGATATGCAGGCTAAGGAAGGGATGCGAAAAGCTACTTCTTAAGAACAAAGTGGTTTGAGCACACTCAGTATGACAAAAATTAAAATCTTGAAAACATAAAAATTATAATTATTACTATGTTGTATAAAAAATAATACAATATACTAAATAATATAATTATATTTATTATTACGGTAGAATAGAATCATGATTGAAAGAAAAATGCCTTTCCCATATTTATACTAATCTTTATTCTTACTAATCTTACTAATCTACTAATCTTACTTACTAATCTTACTAATCTTTGTCTCTTATTTAGTAAAAAAAAAATAAAAATCGTCTCTTACTAGCTGTTTTAGATAGATTTCACAGTCTAAGCACGCGTTTGACGTCACTGTTGCAAATAGCAGCCATAACTGGAAGTGGAGTAATGGATTATGTAAAAACACTGGAGAGTATGAGACTTGAATCATTACGAGATAGGCGTGACTATTTAAGAAGGTCTTAAAGGAGAAGTTTATTTTCCTCAGCACCACTGCATTTAACTACTAGATGCCGCAGTGAGTCCCCAGCCTACTTTTCAAAGCCGAAATTAGACCGTAAAATTCAAGAGAAATCGGTTTCGATACTCGATCATTCCTTATTTTGTGGACGTGTATAATAAGTCGAAATAATTTACAATAATTTTTTGTGTTATTTTCTTTTATATTATTATTTTTGTAAAGACTACTTAAATTATCCTTGTTCTAAAGTGTATGTAAAAACAAACCTTAGGCAAAGTGTATATCCAAATGATATAGATTTAGTGTGTTCAGAGTGTCAAAAACACGTATTTGCAGTGGCTCAGGAACGGTTAAAGGTTTTAAGTTGAAACTTTCAGGGCATTTTGAACAACAAAAAACTATTTGCATCAAATTTATTAAAAGGGTTTTGAAAAGTTTAAAATAGTACAGTCCAAGTCTAAGATAGTAGCCCCGGAAGCTGGGCACCAGGTTTTTGGGCTCTTTAAGTCCTTTCTAATCTGTACTCGACCACAAATTAGAAAGCACTATCAATGTTATGGGTCCAGTTTCGGACTCTCGATTTTGTCATTTAGTCTTCATATATTGATTTCAAAACTTTTTAAGTGCGCACTTATTATAGTAAGCAAATTTGGTGCATTTAGCATAACATATCCATAAGACAGCATTGGCAAAGCTGTTCTAGAAACTACCAATGGATTACTTTTTTTGTGTTTTAAGGCACAGGCACCTTTACATTTTGCAACTACATCTTTGAGTATGATTGCAATGAAAATGGAAAACATCTGCACACTAAAATGCCAAAAAGTGTGTCACTTTTCCATTTTCAGAGAATTTTTTTTTTAACAAAATAATGGACAACTTAGCACCCTCCCCGAACTGTCAACAGCTATTATGAAAGATGGGGATAGATGTAAGTTTTAGGGGGTATGTTTTAGATGTAAGTTTTAGGGGGTTTTAGGAGGGAGTTTTAGGGGGGTTTGAGGAGGCACTTGCCACGGGTGCAAAAATTTTAGGGGCACACAATTCCGAATAGTGAAGGTAACGGTTATGATTATTCTGTAATTTTTTTAATAGCAATTTTATTGCTATTTAAATAAAATAGAGGGCGCAGTCGGCTCAAGGCATAAGCAAATTGAATCCAAAATTTCCATTTTTCCCACATCTTCACCACTACTCCTTGAAAATACAAGTAAGTAGACTAAATTTAATTAATTTTAATGTTTGGAAAAGCTATATATGTCAATCTTGATCAAATTTAATAAAAACAAGCTTTTCACCCGAAAGCAAAGAGCAACATTAAACCTTAAAATGAACAGATTTTATTCCGTACTGGGGGGGGGGTGCCCCCTCCCCAATACATTGCTCGTCACGCGGAAGTATTTTAGAACCTATAAAAAAGCTTTTTAACCTATTTAAACAAACCTTGTGTTTCAGGAGTCGTTCTTAAATAATTGGGACAAAAAGTCAAACTTCAAGGTAAAGAGTTAGGTATTGAGGAGGGAGTAACATCCCTCACATACTGAATAATTTCTCTTCGTTTTAAATGTTTCTCCTTACTTTCAGTTGAAAAAACTTTCTTCTTTTTATTTAATTGTAATCCTTTTCCAAATAATGCTAAAAAATCAAGCTCCCTTCATGGAAAATTCCCTGTCCCAACTAGAAATTTCTCAACTAAAGTTTCTCCCGCGTAAGAGACCCCCTCCTCCAGAAAATTCCCTCGACAATTCCATTCTTGCTGAAAATCCCTTTGAAATATTTCTTGCATATGATTCTAACTGAAAAATTCTCCTTAGCATACTTTCATTTAATAAACAATTTAATTTTGGAATGTTGGAAATCCGCCCTCTGTGGAAAGCTTACCTCGGAAATCCCCTGCCCCAGTGGAAAATTTCCCTTGCGAAAAATTCCCCCATGGAGAATTTCTCCTGTGAATAATTCCCTCCCCCTCACTGGAAAAATCCTTCAGAAAATTCCAACCCCGCTGAAAAATTTGCCCGGAATATCTTTACATATTAAATATAGCTGGCTCAGACAAAGTAAAAGCAATAAAAATAATTTAGTATAAGAATTCTGACAAATATCCCCCGTGTAAAATTTCCCCTGGAAAGCTCACCCCGAAAACCTTCCTCTCAACAGAAAATTCTCACCAGGGAAAATTCTCCCATTAAAATGTCTGTGTACGATTTTCATTAAGATAGCTTGAAGTTTTGAGGGTGTTTCTCCCTTTTTCAAAAATTTGAAAAACTTTTGATTATTCACATTTAATTTAATAAACTTAACGTATTTTGAATCAGCATAGAAATGCAATTGTTTCGATGTATCTATTGTTATCGACACTGTTTTTTAGAGTTTCGGTTGCTATTGAGCCACGTCGCTCCTTACTTACAGCTCGCTACCACGAACTGTTTGATAAATGTAGAAACCATTGCCCAATTCAAAAGACTTTCAGATTTGAACAAAAATTTTGGGTTTTTGCTTAATACTGAAGAGTTACTTCAAGATGGCACGAATGTTGATGATATTAAAGTGAATTGCCTAAAAATTGCTTAAAAATAGTGGGATGATTTACATCCCATGATTTAGCTGCTCCATTAGCTCCAAGATATCAAAAAGAATAATGCAACACCGAAATATTTCCTTAAAGACACCTATAGATGTATTAAAATTAATTGTGCAATACAGAAATGAAGTGGTCTTCGCAAACTTAAGAGTTGCCTATCAAATACTGTGAGCGATTGCACTGTCGGTGGCCAGTAATGAATGGTCGCGTTTGGTAAATTTACATTGATAATAACGTACCTCAAGATTAACGATGGGCCAGGAACTACTAAATTATTCAGCGTTAATGAGCATTGAACGAGAAGTATTAGAAGCAATCAATTGGGACGAGATAATCAATAATTTTGCAGAGGCTAAAGTAAGAAAAGTCAAATTTAAACAAATGGGATTTTTTGAATATATAAAAATTTTGTTGATAAATGAAAGTTTCCTCCGAAATTTTGGCGTGACAAATTTTGGGAGTAAGGGCGGGGGACTAATCAAGATTTTACCCCAGGCGCAAGAGAGGCCAAAGCTACCACTGATACAATGACACCCAAAGAGGATAACAGTCCGGCGTCAGCCACCTTAGAAGACCAAAATATACGAGAAGTGCAAAATATAGTGGCATTCAATTTTTTTTTATTTTTATGTCAAAGACTACCCCCCCCCACCACACCCACACACTCATGCATCGAAAAATTCTGCAAACGATCCCCCCGATCTTAAGAATATGCTGGCAACCTCTCGTACTGATAGAGATATGTTCTTGATATAGAGAAAGACTGAATTGAAAAGCTTTTTTATGATTGTCTTATTCCTAAACTATATTTTTATAAAAAGGGAAAAACAGGGCCCCACCCTCCAAGGGTAGCCTGGGACGAAATAAAAACTGTCTTAAATTTTAGTGAGTTCATTAGTTTAGTGTTCTGAAGGGGGGAGTGGTCAACAGCCCCAAAAACACCTTAGACCTAACCCAGTTCATTTTCATACTTTCCCAGAAGTTCTCTGGGGAAAGTTTTCATAAATAGGGGGACCTATATTCCCCTTCCGTACATAAAAATAATAGGAGCTTTAGTTTCTTACTCAGCCAATCAGTAAGTTTATCTACTTCAAGCAAGGGAACAGTAGCTAATGGCAGCTGACAGCTGATGTTTCTACTTTCCTTGTTTCGAAAACGTTCAATATCTGGAAGAGGTGCAAACGTTACTTCTTCTTCAATAGTAAAAACAGATGACGCAGATGGTTGTAAGGTGGTCACTGCCTACAAGTCCAGTGTTCCAACTTCTTGCAAGGGCTGCAATTTTAAATAATACTTTAAATCATGTTTAAACAAAATTCAACATTCAAATTCTTTCAATAGAAACTCCTTTTGAGGCTATTTTTATTGACAAACCAGATTGTAAATTCGTAGTCTGGGTTATAAAGTATGCTGTTGTGTTACTGATATACTTCATTAAAATGCTCCAACTGACAATTGGGATTGTGAATTTGACAACTTTGCAGGAAAGCAAGACTGTACTTGTGGAATGTGGGTCTTGGAGGATTGTGGACTAGAAAATCCTGCTTTTCCAGAGTCCGTAGTTAATAGTTAGAACCTAACAACCTCTCGTAGTTAGAACATAAAACCTCATGCATCAAGTAGCTAGAACCTAACAAAAAACAATGCCAATTTTAAAATTTTCATGTATCTTTCCGGTTTGAATTAAAAAGCTAAAATTATTGGTCAGACACCATAAATATATTTGCAGTTTGTAGTTAAATAAAATTATTTTATTAAAAATGTTCAGCAATTATTCGAGTTTCAGTTGACGAATCAGATTTTTTGTTAAACCCCCAAGAAAATCACTGCATTTTACATAACTATATCTACATGCTTTTTAAACAAAACTAATTTTAACATTTTTAGTTATCTTTCTGGTTTGAATTAAAAATTAAAAATTATTGCTCCGGACACCATAAATATTTTTGCAGTTTGTAGTTAAATAAAATTATTATATTTAAAATTTTCAGGAATCATTCTAGTTTCAGTTGACAAATCAGATTTTTGTTAAAACCCCAAGAGAATTACTGCATTTTACATAATTATATCTAGAATTATTCCTCAGACACAATAAATATTTTTGCAGTTTCTAGTTATATAAAATTATTTTATTTAAAATTTTCAGCAATTATTCTAGTTTCAGTTGACAAGTCAGACTTTTTGTTAAAACCCGAAGAAAATTACTGCATTTTATACATACTTTTAAAACAACACCAAATTTCAAATTTTTAGGTATCTTTCTGGTTTGAATTGAAATTTGAAATTGTTGCTCAGACACCATGAATATTTTTGCAGTTTGTACTTGAATAAAATTATTTTATTTAAAATTTTCAGGAATTATTCTAGTTTCAGTTGACAAATCAGATTTTTTGTTAAAACCCCAAGAGAATTACTGCATTTTACATAATTATATCTACATGCTTATTAAACCAAACTAATTTTAAAATTTTCAGGTATCTTTCTGGTTTGAATTAAAATATTAAAATCATTGCTCAGACACAATAAATATTTTTGCAGTTTGTAGTTATATAAAATTACTTTATTTAAAATTTTCAGCAATTATTCTAGTTTCAGTTGACAAATCAGACTTTTTGTTAAAACGAAGAAAATTACTGCATTTTATACATACTTTTAAAACAACACCAATTTTCAAATTTTTAGGTATCTTTCTGGTTTGAATTTAAAATTGAAATTATTGCTCAGACACCATGAATATTTTTGCAGTTTGTACTTGAATAAAATTATTTTATTTAAAATTTTCAGGAATTATTCTAGTTTCAGTTGACAAATCAGACTTTTTGTCAAAACCCCATGAAAATTACTGCGTTTTACATAACTACATCTACATGTTTTTTATTATGGTAAAATTTTGTTTTGGTTTTCATGTGCAAAAAGATGTTAATAACATTTTCTATTATAGTGATGGAAAAATGTAGTCTTTTTGTAAAAAATTGGTTTTATTTTTAAAAACTGTTTTTGTTAATTTTGAAAGGTTTAAACACATACATTTCCTTTCAAATGAGTCATTAAACATCTCTCTATGATACTCCAGTGCCCCGCCAGCTGCACCAAAAAAAAAAACGGAAAAATATATGCCGTCGATACAGAATATTGTGGTTGGAGCCACTTTTTTTGTTTTTCAAGCTTATGAATTTTCCTCGTTATTCAGGCCAAGGGACAGTTAGCTTCCTATATAGCGGTATGCCATTTATTTTTAAGTTAATTATTATTATGTAATTGTATATTACTATGCTTTGGTATCACTTCTGAGCTTTTTAGCGCTACCTAACAGTACTATACTGCTATTCAGCTCCAAAAACTCCTTCCCTTCTTGGACCTCCGACAGAAAAGGTTAACTATAAAAGGTCAAAATGAAATAGGGCTAAAAGTATTAGATGACCATTTTTAATTTTAGCGTCTTTGCACATACACACACACAAATACCTGATAAGTTTGAGGTTAATTATTTCTCTGTTTAAATAATTAAGCCTCTGTTAATTAAGCTTTTGTTAGTTAAGTCTCTTTTAATTTTGTTTTGTAGTTTGTATTATTTTTGTCGTAGTAACGAACTACGTAGTGTCGTAGAGTATCGTAGTAACGAACAGTGTCTCGCACACAAACCAAAATATTGCATTTCGTGAAGCCAAGTTTAACAAGGAATTTAAGACGCGATTTAACAAAATCATAAATGCAAAAATATCTCAGACACACTTAGAGATATAAGATTATAACTGTAATATAAAAAACAAAGGATGTAAATTTATACAGGAAACCAAATTCCCTATGTGGTAAAGCACACTTGATATGGTGTATTATTTGCTATTTTAAAGCATCTTCAAAATGGAAACTTTCGAAAGTGTGTCAGAAAGTGTTCATAATTGGGTTCAACAACTTAAATCAGGACAATCAGACGTTAAGGAAGAAAACGTCGAAGTAGCTGAGCAGGATGCGTTGATTGTCGTTTCAAATCGTTTACCATTCATCCTAGAAAAGAACTCTTTGACCGGAGATATTGAGCGAAAGTCGAGCGCAGGTGGCTTAGTGACAGCTGTTGCTCCAGTGGTTGCGCGGTGTAAAGGAAAATGGGTTGGTTGGACAGGAGTGTTCTATGGCCCAAACGAAGAGCCAGACCCTATCCCAGAAGCTGATATAAATGACAAAACTCCAACTGCTGGAATTAAAGCTGAACAGATTGTTCCAGTTTATTGTGATGAAAGGCGTTTCAAAAATTACTATGATGGGTGCTGTAATGGTGGACTATGGCCCTTGTTTCATTCAATGCAAGACAGAGCTGTGTTCAAAGATGATCATTGGCAAGATTATGTTGCTGTGAATAAGCTTTTTGCGGAGAAGACTGTCGAGGCAATACGCAATGTACGGGAAGCAAACTCAAATGTAACTCCTTTGATTTGGATACATGACTCTCAGCTCATGCTAGCAGCAAGTACAATTAGAGACCTATCAAAAAAGGATGGCATTCCAATTAAAATTGGTTTTTTTCTGCATATTCCGTTCCCACCTTTCGACATTTTAAGTACTTGTCCTTGGAGTAAAGAGATTTTATGTGGGTTGCTGGATTGTGGTGTAATTGGTTTTCATATTGAAGACTATTGTTTGAATTTTATTGATTGCTGCCACAGACTATTGAGTTGCAGAGTTGACCGAGCAGCCGGGATCATTGAATATAAAGACAGGCACATACTGGTGCGTGCTATGCCAATCGGTATTCCTTATGAGAGGTTTGTCAAATTAGCTGAGGAGGCTCCAAGAGTAATAAAGCCAACAACAGAAAGTGTCATCTTAGGAGTCGAGCGACTTGACTACACTAAAGGTCTTATCCACCGCTTGCAGGCTTTTGAAAAGCTACTTGAAGACCATCCAGAGTACAAAGAGAAAGTAAATTTTATGCAGATCGCTGTACCAACTCGAACCAATGTGCAGGAATATCAGGATCTCAAAGAGGAAATTGATAAGCTTGTCGGAAAAATTAACGGTAAATTTAGTACCGCAAACTGGTCACCAATTCGGTACATTTATGGATGTATACCTCAGAGCGAACTGGCTTCTTTTTACCGTGACGCTTCAGTAGCTTTAGTTACACCCCTTCGTGATGGTATGAATTTAGTTTGCAAGGAATTTGTTGCCTGCCAAACTGGTGATCCTGGTGTCTTAATTCTCTCGCGATTTACTGGAGCAGCAGAGTTGATGCAGGAGGCGTTGCTGTGCAGTCCTTATAAAATTGAAGAAGTTGTTGAAGCTCTACATAAAGCACTTCAAATGCCTCTTGAAGAAAGAACTACGAGGATGCAAAGTCTGCAGCGAAGGGAAAAAAAGAACGACGTAAATACATGGATGTACATGTTTATGAATGCAATGGAATCTAACTTGGTTAAGCTAGACGAAAAGATTATAACACCAACTAGTTACGAAGAGATAGACAGATATTTAAATCATCATCTTGGTAATGCAGAAAATGTAGCACTGCTACTTGATTATGACGGTACCCTGGCACCAATAACCACCCACCCAAACCTGGCAGTCCTACCCGACGAAACACGTGAAACGCTAGAAAGACTGTCAAATTTATCAGATGTCTTTATTGGGGTTATTTCTGGTCGAGACGTGAATGATGTCAAGGAAAAAGTCGGGATTAAGACGATAACATATGCTGGCAATCATGGTTTATCTATTTTGCACCCAGACGGCTCTAAATTTTTATGCCCTATACCTAAGGAATCCGAACAAAAATTAACTCTCCTTTCCCGAGATCTTCAGGCTCAGGTTTGCCAAGACGGTGCCTGGGTGGAGAATAAAGGACTTAGTTTGACATGGCATTACAGAAATACCCCAGAGACAAAACAAGCTCGTTTGATTACCGCAGCAGAGAGTTTAATAGAAAGTTATGGATTCCACTGTATTAAAGCGAATCGTGCTTTAGAAGCCCGGCATGCTATTGACTGGGATAAAGGTTATTCTGTTTTTTATATCCTAAGGAGTACTTTCGGTCCCGATTGGAACCAAAAAGTGAGGATAATTTATGCTGGAGATGACAGCACTGATGAAGATGCACTTAAAATTCTTAAAACGACCGCTGCAACATTCCGAGTAACTACAAATCCAACTCTTCAAACTTATGCTGACATGCGGATCCCAGACACTGATTCCGTTTTGACTCTCCTCAAATGGGTGGAGCGCTTCATGTCTCGTCGTGCACCCAAAGCACTTCCAATTCCCACATCAACTTTATCTGAACAAGCTAGTCCACCTCAAAGTCAGGTTGATCTTGGTTTGTCAGTGCAATTGGATGGTTCCTCCCATAAAAATTCTGTTGATAAGGAAGAGATTTAAGAACTTCTCTTCAATTTATATAAGTGTGGAGTATTTGCTGTTAACAGTTATTTTTTGGATGATTTGCCTTGATACAATAGACTCAAGTTTCAGGAAAGTAGGTCATTGTAGCTGTAGCAACCAGTCGCCATTCACAGTCTAAAGAACGATAAAGCCCCAGGCCCTGATGGTATCCCTGCGGAGCTGCTTAAAGTTGGGTCTCCTCTGCTAGAGGACCTACTACATAAAGTGGCTGTCGCCGTGTGGTCAACAGGTCATTTCCCGAAAGCATGGGTGAAGGCAGTCATCGTACCGATCCACAAGAAAGGCCCTAAAAACGACTGTGAGACTTACCGGCCCATAAGCCTTACAAGTCACCCAGCTAAAGTCATAACAAGGATCCTTCTAAACCGAATCAGAGCCATAAGAGACCACATCATCAGCGACTATCAGGCTGGTTTTTGCCCTGGACGGTCTACCACCGACCAGATCTTGGTAGCGAGGCAACCTGCAGAAAGGTACCTTGAATTTGGCAAAGAAATCCTCCAACTATTCATTGATTTTAAGCAGGCCTTTGGTCTAGTATGGCGAAATGGACTTTGGTATATACTAATCCACTATGGCGTTCCTGAAAATATAGTCAACATAGCCAAAAATATGTACGACAATTACCGTAGATGTGTTCAGAACCCAGAAGGCCAAACAGAAGAGTTCGCTACAACTTCGGTCGTGGTACAAGGTTGCATACTTTCACTGCAACTTTTCAAGCTATTCTTACATGACATATTATCCCTGCTTGAGAACAGTGTAGGAGTGACTGTTAACGGTACAAACATCGATACCCTAGCTTATGCTGACAACCTCGACAAGCTAGCAGAAACTGAGTTCAGTCAACAAGATCAAGCCTCCGAACTTGAAACAGCCGCAAATAGCTTTGGTATGTTCATAAATCCAAAGAAGACCAAAGTGATGCGCACCACAAAAGACCCAAACCCCTCCACATTCCATGTCGTAGTAAAGTGCAACTTGTCATAGTAAGTGGCGAAGAAGTCAAATTGGTGACCAAATTCGTGTACCTAGGGAGCTTAATATCATCAGACAACAACTGGTCCGACGACATAAAACGAAGACTTGCCCTAGGAAGTGCAAGCTTCAAAAGGCTACTCCCCCTTTTTAAAAATAAACACCTATCTATGCAACTGAAACTTCGACTTTTCGACTCTCTAATCATACCTGTTGCCATGTACGCCTGCAAAACGTGGACACTAAAAGTCGAAGATGAATGCAGAATTTCGGCTTTCGAGACAAAATGCCTCCGACGCATTGCCGGAATCACATACCAAGACAGAGTCTCGAACGAAGATCTTCGGAACCAGCTGAAGCGGGAAACTACTATTCTCCAAAAACTGCGCCTGCAGCAACTTAGGTGGCTGGGCCACATACAGTGAATTGAGAACTCGCACCTGCCAAAAGTTGCCTTCGAAGGAAGGGTCCACTGTAGCCGCCTACCTGGAAGACCTAGGAAGAGATGGCGTGACAACTTCGGAGATGACCTCTTATACCGGACTAGCTGATGACTGGGCTTTGTACAGAAAACTGATATAGGAAAGTGTGAAGGTGGTGGCCCAACGCGACCCTTGAGGAAGTCCGGGACATAAGTCAAGTAAGTCAAGTCAATCTGGAAATTCCTAAAAAAATGTGGAAATTCCTAAAAAAGAAGGAACGTAAAGAATCAGTTGATGTTCTGCCCAGTGAGAGTGAGTGGGTTAAATATTTTACGCACGAGTTTTCATCGCCTAATGCTGATCTGGAAAATAAAGTTTCTATCGAGCTGGATGCGAGTCTTGCGGAATGTGAACAGGAAGTTGGTTTTGTTGTGTCTAATTCGTCAGTCGGTGAGGCGCTCTCGAAACTGAAGAAGAAGTTGTCGAGGGGGGTGGATAACCTGTGCGGATTGCATCTGCAAGCGGGAAGTCAGAACCTTGTCCAGCACCTGTGTCTCCTGTACCAAATGATTTGTAATGCTGGGATTGTTCCAGACCTATTATGCACGGGTGTAATTACTCCTGTACGAAAAAACGGAAAAGACGGGGGACAGTGTTCATCTTACCGCCTGATAACTGTCGCTCCTGTACTGTGCAAGTCATTTGAACTGCTTGTTGTAAATAGGTTTAGTGCTACATGTAACACGCCGGATAACCAATTTGGTTTCAAAAAGAACATGAGTAGAGAACACGCGCCTTATATGATTGCTAATTTGTTGATTGATACCGATGATTCAAATGAGATACTGTATTTTACCAGTCACGATGTCAACCGCGCGTTCGACTCCAGTGTGCACCCTCAGATATCTTTGTCTGCTTGGAAGCGTGGCGTGGATAAGTCTATTCTACACGCACTGGGGAATATGTAAAGTAAATTAAAATCGCATGTAATTGTACCTTGTGTTAATGCTTTAGCCCTATCTTCTAGTCTTATACCCGTAGAGAAGGGAATGCGCCAAGGGGCATTTACTTCGCCACCGCTATTCAATAATTGTATTATCTCATTACAGGAATCGATTCAGTCTGCTTGTATCTTTAGAGGTCTCAATGTTTCGCTGATCGATTATGCCGATGACATTTTGAACGCGAGTAGAACAGTTGTAGGCATCGAAGAGACTTTTGAGCAAGTGTTTTGAGCAAGGAGTACGATAACATAGGTCTTTCTTTCAATCCCCAGAAGAGTGTAGTTCTCGTATATAATAGCCGCGTTAAAGATAGTGTACCAGTTGAAGTTATTTTCGGAACTTATACGATTAAGTCTTCGTCTGAGATAATATACCTCGCCCTTTCAATATGTAGCGATCTTAAAAAAAAACTCGCTATTGCCTTGTTTCGTTGTTCACTGTAAAGACACGCAGAGCTTATCGAATTCTCGTTTCAATGAAATGCCACTTTAACCGTTTTCTACTCGCAAGGGTGTGTAACGCTTTTGTTTTGCCACATGTGCTAGCCCTATATCCGCTTTGGAAAATATTTACTTCGTCTGATCGCCGCAGTATTTGGTCTACTTTCTATATATATGGCAAATATCTACTTCGTCTTCCAATTTGGATGAGGAATTCGAAAATGTCTCTGAAGTATGGTATAACCGACCCGCTTATAGCTGTACTGAATCGCCGTGCTCAATTTGCAAAGGCATTTGAACCAAGCCACTCTTCGTTATATGTTGCAATAACTTAAATTTGTAATTTTTTTTTGGTTGTAGTAATATTCTTAATCTTGTTTTTCTGTAGTTGAGTTTCCTTTGAATATTTTGTGTTATTTTTTTTCTCTCTTGTACTCCATTTACAACATTTTGTATGTTTAATAATGGGTAATAAATTAATAATAATAACAATAATAATAATAAAACAAACAGAAATTAATTGAAATATTTTTTTTCCAAAAAATAAGTTTTTCGAAAAAAGTAAAGAACTCCATTAATCCAAAAATGAACAAAACTAGAATCAAATAATCTACCAAGCATACAACTACCACAAATCAGTATCAATAAATAAATGAAACCCAAAACAAACAGAAATTAAAATTAATAACATAGTCAAACTCAAAACGAGCAGAAATTAATATGATATAGGGTTCTAAACCCCAAAGTTTTCTAAAAGCCAGAATATAATTTGCACTCTACTGAAAAAAATTCTTTTAAATGTGTTCATTTTTATAACTTTAAGAAATCAAAAATTAATTAAGATTTTAAGGAATAAATATCAGCATATATATATTAAACTGACATTGCATATTCATTTGTATTTCTGTCAGTAATGTGCCAAGTATGTTCTATCCCTGAGAAGGCATAGGGGTTTTTAGCCTTGCTCATGTTACTTTCTGCTCGTTTTGAGTGTGACTTGGTTATTTCTTGTAATTTATGTGTGTTGTTTTTGGTTTCATTTATTAATTAATGCTGGTTTGTGGTTGTTTTACGCTTTGTAGAGAATTTGATTCTATATTTGCTCAATTTTTGTTTAATGGAGTTCTTTACTTTTTTAAATAGCTAATTTTTGTGGAAAAAGTTTTTTTAAATTAAAATTTACATATGTCAAATTGGTTGTGGTTTGATAATAGAATTTTGTAAAGGGAGATCTGCTCCAGGAATGATCTAATTGTTTTAATTTTTATTCCAGTATTTAATTGAGACTCCGATTCCCTTATTTGTCTTTGAAATGCCTAAGAAGCCCTGATAAATTCCTATTCTTTACGTTTCGGATTTAAATACTGACCCATATATGTAGAAATGCCTCTGTTTATAATACCGTATTGACTTCTTGCTATTTTCACTTTTCTAAATATTTCTTTTAACCAGCTCCAAAAAAGATTGCGTAATGTTTTTAAATTCACCAAGTAGCGTGTTTGTTAAATAGTTACTTTTCTTCGCTACCACTTTAAAAGCACTTAGTTCAATTGCACTCCCTCTTGCCCCCCCCCCACCAATTAAAATAATGTAGCTACGCCCTGATTACAATGGAAGAAACCCTCCATAGACATAGAGACATAGACATTTTTACTTTACCAAAAAAACACATCCAACAAACATCAGAAATAACTAGACAACCACATTAAGATTAAAAAAAAACCTGTTGGTGGCTGTATCTTCTAACCACCCTTTAATCAAAAATAAATAAAAGCAATAATAATTATTAATAAATTCTTATTTAAAAAAAAGGAAGAAGAAAGTAAGGAGAAAAAAAGTCAAGAAAACAGCTTACATTGTCACACTCTAACCATCCCCCCCTTTGATTTTCCCCCCTTCCCTCTTCCTCCCCCCAATCTCCAAAAATTATCCTCCTTTTTCAACCAAAAAAATTCTTTAACTTATTCTTAAATGAACATTAGTTATCGGCCGCTCTAATACTATCCGGGAGACCATTCCATACCGAAACACCTATGTTCCGTAAAGCAAAACTTGACCTTGTTGAATGTCGGATCTCACTGACCAAATGGTCAACATTTCGTATAGAATATTCATGATAGAGAGAATTTCGGGAAAATACATTCCAAAAGTACTCAGGAGATAACATATTCAGACGCTGATAACAAAAACTGATAACTGATAATCACGCTGCTGCCCAACATTCAGAATGCCAAATTTTTTGTAAGATTGGGCAGTGCTTTCACAATGGCACATCTCTCCGAGTACTCTGATTGCTTCATTCTGAACAATTTGTATCCTTTTATAGTTGCCGATGAAATTACTAGCCCATACCGAGCATCCGTACCCAATATAAAGGTCTACAATAGCGCTGTAAATGAGCTTGAGGGTTGACAGAGGAAAGGTATGATTCAGTTTTCTCAGTATCCCGAGTTCTCTGGCAGCTTTAGCTGATACTATCTCACTGTGTTTTTTCCAGCTGAGATTGCAGTCGACATGAAAACCCAAGTAACGGAGGTCATATACTTGTTGAATAACCTCAGAGGCAAATACAACTACCGAATCCAGTGGGGAAATAGTCCCAGTTCTGGTGCCTTGAACTTTTCGGGGTACCTGCAAGACTGGAGACCTTGCGGTCAACTCTATTCCCACTTGAGGAGTGGCGCCCCTCGAGGAAACTATAGCCTAGTAAACAACACAGCATTCGCACGGGATTCTGACTAATGGACAATTTTTCCGGTCTTGGTATGTTTTGATGGGCGTCTTTGGGCTGAAAAACTTCTTCCTAGCTAATTTATCTATTATGGGCCTCCCCGTAGTTGCATAATATTTGTAGGCATGAATATATAATGAGTCGGAGGTAATAGGCTTGAGACTGTCTGTGCAGGATTTCGACTCTTGTTGATAGAAGAGCATCGCCAAGTGCTAAAAACCATGTTGTGACCAAGATGGGCCCAGGATTGCACAAAGCCTCCATTCATGGAGGTCCCAGGGACTTATTGCTGTCCGGTTCTAAGCCGGCTTAAGCACTTCGGTGTAGACTTGAGAAGATATGTGATCCCCGTTCTGCACTGGTATCCGGGATCATTGCTTTTCCTGAGGCGAAAATAATTTCAATGATTTAAAGAACATGAAAATTGGAACTTGGAATGTTACGACATTAAAAAATGACTATCGTATCGACATTTTGTCTGACGAATTCAAACGATTCGAACTGGATTTATTGGGAATTTCAGAAACTCATATCCCAGGGGTAGGAAGCATGAAATTAGGTGATATGGAATTTGTTTACTCAGGCAGGAAGGATGGGGTAAATAGACAGGGAGTAGGTCTCATGATGAATAAGGAAGCTGCTAAGTCTTGTTTAGGCTAGCTAGGAAGGTATTAATAATAGAATACTGAATGCTCATTTTATGACTAGAAAGTTCAGGGTATCAGTTATAGTAGTATGCGCCCTTGTAGAACCGACTGACGGAGATACTAGTGACTCAGATGAATTTTACTTACAGTTATAGGAGCAAATAGATAGGGTCCCAGGTAGAAATATGATGTTATTACTGGGAGATTTTAAAGCCCAAGTTGGTAGAAATAGGGATAGATGGTATCCCAGCCTTGGTAAATTTGGCGTAGGAAAAGAAAACAGTAATGGATACAGACTTTTCAATTTTGAAGGTATAACAATCTAGTTATAACCAATACGGTGTTTGGTCATAAAATGGCTCATAGGTTAACATGGTATTCATGTGATGGTAAGACAGCAAACCTTATTGATTATGTTATAGTAAACCGAAGACTGGCAGGATCAATACAAGATACTAGGGTATATAGGAGTGCTGTTATTGATGTTAAAACTAAAGATCACCATCTAGTAGTGTCAAGGGTTAATTTAAAGCTGAAATATCGGAAGGGTAACTACTTCCCGGGAAGTTATGATGTTGGTAGACTCCAGGATGAGAATTTGAGAAAAATTTTCCAGGAACAGTTGAATACTAAACTTGAGAGTTTAAAACTTGATAATATGGAAGATAGTTGGAATAATTTTAGAAAAATAATTTGTGAAGTTGCTGAAGGTGTATTAGGGAAGAAAGCTAGAACTGCAGCTAAGAATATTAGTGGAAAAGCTTTATGTTTAATAGAAAGGAGAAAGGACTTGTACAAGAATTGTCTGAGTGATAGATCGTATGAAAACAAAAGAAATGTAAAGAAAGTGGAGAAAGCATTAAAATATGAACTAAGGAGGTGTGAAGTGGAGGCCATGGATAAAATTGCCGAGGATCTTGAAGATGCAGCTAGACGGCATAGTAGCAAAATATTGTACTGGCACGTTAACAAATTGAGAGGGAGTAGTCAATCCGGACTTGGCCCAGTTAAAGATAGGAATGGGATCGCAATTACTGATAAGGAAAAAACTAAAGAGAGATGGGCCGACCATTTTGAGAATTTGCTTAACCGAGATAGAGTTGCAGGAAAAAATATAGAGGAAAATGAAAAAGTTTGTGATACCTTGGATGTGAAGGAAGATTTGTTTTGTGAGGAGGAATTAGCAACAGTACTAAAAGGATTAAAGAATAATAAGGCTCCAGGTGCTGATAGGGTGGTAAATGAGTTTCTTAAATATGGTGGCTCTGAGGTTAGAAATAAGTTACTGAAGATTATGAACATGATTTTTGAAAAAGTACCTAACGATTTTAGGAAAACCTTAATTAAGCCACTTTATAAGAAAGGTGATAAAAGTGAGTGTGGTAATTATAAAGGCATTAGTCTGGTCTCTGTAGGTAGTAAATCACTTATTAATATGATACTTTTTAGACTGAGAGATGCCGTAGACAAAGTTTTAAGAGAAGAGCAGTGCGGTTTTAGAAAAGGCAGAGGATGTGTCGACCAAATTTTCACTCTTAGGCTAATAATTGAGAAGTGCCTGAGTTTTCAAATACCTTTGGTCCTCAGTTTTATAGATTATGAGCAAGCGTTCGATTCTGTTGATAGAAGAGCTTTAGTAAAGGTTTTATCCTTCTATGGTATACCAGACAAATACATTAAAGTGATTCGTGCTATGTACGAGAATAACACGGCTGCGGTTAAGGTAGGAAATGAGGTTAGCAGCTGGTTTTTTATTAAATAAGAAGTTAAGCAGGGTTGTGTTCTATCCCCCCTTTGTATGGATTATTTTGACGGACTTTGTTTTAAGGAGCACAGGAAAGGCAATGGGAGACCACGGAATCAAATGGGGAGGAAAAAGTCTCCTGGACTTGGATTATGCTGATGATTTAAGCATCCTAGATGAAAGTGTGAGCAAAATGAATGAAGTTTTAGAGGTTTTGCGAGTTCAGGGTGCTAGAATTGGTTTGAAAATTAATGTTAGGAAGACTAAGTCACTAAGGCTAGGAATGAGTGAAGATGAAAAGTTGACGTTGGGTAATGAAAAGATTGATCAGGTGGGCAGCTTCACTTACCTTGGTAGTATTATTAGTAAAGATGATGGGAGCTGTGAAGATGTTAAATATAGAATAGCCAAGGCTCAGGGTGTTTTTTCACAGTTAAAAAAAGTCTGGAAGAATAGGAAGATAAGTCTGCAAACCAAGATTAGAATATTAGAAGCTGCTGTGATGACAGTGGTCAAATATGGCTCTGAAGCATGGACGCTCCGAAAATCGGATGAAGATTTGCTAGATGTTTTCCAGAGAAATTGCTTAACGATTGTTCTGGGTACCCGGCTGACTGACCGTATTTCAAACAATAGGCTATACCAAAAATGTGGTTCAATATCGCTCTCTAGGGTTATAATGAAAGAAAGGTTGAGGTGGCTAGGGCACATTGTGTGGATGAAGGATGACAGATTGCCGAAGATTATTCTTTTTGTCCAACCATCTAGGGCTAAACGGAAAGCAGGTCGTCCCCGTCTGGGGTGGGAGGACGTCATAAAGAAAGATTTAAAGGAAATGGGAACTTCGTGAGCGGGTGTAAAAAGGGAGGCTTTGAATAGATTGGGGTGGCGGAGGAGCGTGCGTAGCTGTGTTGGCCTCATATGGCTTGGTGCTGCGGTGAGTTGTTAGTAGTAGTAGTAGTAGATGGGAGATGACCCGAACCCGGAGTAACTGACACGTCTGAATGGCATTGCGCAATGAGGTGAGACGAAACAAATATATTAGCAATTCAAGTTGCTGAATGTTCTGTAATCCTTGTCGGAATAGTAACAGTTGGGTAGTAGCCATGACAAAGCATCAAGTTCAAAAAATCTAAATTAGGGCCGGTCAGTTTCAGCAGATCAAAGTTGAAATCACCAATAAAAACACACTCGCGATTTCTTCGAAGCAAATTAGTCATAAACTGCTCAAAATCCCCAAAAAAATCATCTGGAGTAGCACAAGGCGGCCGATAAACCGAAGATATCAAAATCTTTCTTTTATCAATCTGGGCTTCAATAGATAATATTTCCAGCTTACCCTCATTCCAGTAACAAAAATCATTCAGAACTGTAAAATTAATACCATACTTCACAAGAAACGCCAAACCTCCTCCCCTCATTACTGTCCTTAATTTGCCAACAATTTGATACCCTGGAAAAAAATGTGACGAGAGAAAATCTCCTGAGTAAAAAAAAGATTCACAAATCCCAAGGATATCAATATTACCTTTAAAAAATTCAAGAAAATTATTAACATCATGATGGTTAGAAGATACATGACAGTTCCACTGAGCCACTTTAAGCCCTGACATACTACGAATATCAAAATCACTAGCAGCTGAATACAGCTATTTACTTTGGCGAAGCGGACCAAAAACATGGCCAGTTAGATCACTGGCTATAGGTACCGAAAGAAGATTCTCAATACAAAACGGTTTATTCTGTAAAAGTTCCAGTCGGGAGCTGGAATAATTTTTAGTCATATTCTTGACCGACCTCTTAAGCAAAATAACAGAAATCAAACAGTTCGTGGTAACGAACTGTAAGTAAGGAGCGACCCGGCTCAATGGTAACCGAAACTCTAAAAAACGGAATTTTGATACCAATAGATACATCAAAAGAATCAGATTTTAATTCTGATTTCAAAAATATAAGTTTCATCAAGTTTAACTTTACCCATCAAAAGTTACGCGCCTGAGAAAATTTGGCTGATTTTCGAAAAAAGGGAAGAAGACCACCTAAAAATTATAGAAACTTAATGAAAGTCACACCATCATATTCAGCGTATCATAGAACCCTACTGTAGAGGTTTCAAACTCCTATCTGCAAAAATGTGGAATTTTCCATTTTTTGCCAGAAGAAAGATCACTGATGCGTGTTTATTTGTTTGTTTGTTTGTTTGTTTTTTTCCCCACGGGTAATCTTATTGACCCAGTGACCCTAGAATATCGTAGGAGGGCTCATTGGAACGGAAAATTAAAATTTCTAGTGCCCATTTTAAGTGACCAAAAAATGGAGGGCAACTAGGCCCCTCCCACGCTCAATTTTTTCTTAAAGTCATCCAATTAAAATTTTGAGATAGCCATTTTGTTCAGCATAGTCGAAAATCTAATAAATATGTCTTTTAGGATGACTTAATCCCCCACAGCTCCCAGGGGAAGGGCTGCAAGTTATGAACTTTGCCCATTGCTTACATATTGTATTGGTTATTGAGAAGTATACAGACATTTTCAGGAAGGATTTTTTTCTGGTGGGGGGGGATGGAGGAGGGGGTTACTCGGGAGAATATTTCCGTGGAGGATGTTTGTTTGGGGTAAGGGATATTTCTATGAAGGGGGCGCCGGATTTCCAAGCATTATTTAAAAAACGATCAGAAATTAAATTTAAAAAAACAAGTTTTTTCAACTGAAAGTAAGAAGCAACATTAGAACTTAAAACGGAAAGAAATTATTACGTATATGAGGGGGTTCTCCCCCAAGTCAATACCTCGCTCTTTACGCTACATTTTTTTTAGTGCTTTCAAAAGAGCTATCTATTCTAATTAAACGGCCCTTGTGATTCAGGGGTTTGTGAATTAAATCTTTTTTTAACTTTTAACGTAAAGAGCGTGGTATTGACTAAGGGGAGAACCCCCTCATATACGTAATAACATATACGTAATAAAAAAAAACAATAGAAAAGACAAGTGATACGGCTAAATAGTAATAGAAACTTTTAAAAACGGAATTTTGATGTCAATAAATGTATCAAAAGAATAGGCTTATAAAGCTGATTCTAAATATATAAATTTTATTAAGTTTAGTATTACTCATCAAAGGCTACGAGCCTGAGAAAATTTACCTGATTTTTAAAGAGGGGGCAAACATCCCCTACAAGTGAAAGAATTTTAATGAAAATCACACCGTCAGATTCAGCGTATCAGAAAACCCTATTACATAGGTTTCAAGCTCATATTTGCAAAAATCTGTAACTTTGTATTTTTTGCCAGAACAAAAATATACGAATATAGAAGTTCGTTACGTAAGTTAATTTGTAAATTACGTCAGAACTAAATTTAGAGACAGCCATTTAGCAAAAGAAAAGTAAATTTTTTATGCAAATTTTGTTTACTTATTCAATGACGGTGAGCCAAAATAAAAGCTGCATTAACTAAAAAACGATCAGAAATTAAATAAAAAAAATAAGTTTTTTAAACTGAAAGTAAGGAGCGACATTAAAACTTCAAACAAACAGAAATTATTCCGTATATGAAAGGTACTGTCCCCTCCTCAACGCCTCGCTCTTTACGCTAAAGTTTGACTCTGTCTCACAATTTTATTTTTTAAAACAATAAAAAAACTTTATCGTAAAGAGCGAGGCGTTGAGGAGGGGACAACCCTTTTCATATACGGAATAATTTCTGTTCGTTTTAAGTTTTAATGTCGCTCCTTACTTTCAGTTTAAAAAACATGTTTTTTTTTATTTAATCTTACAATAAAAGGCGTTTTCCACTCATCGACATGCAACACAATTTTAATCAAAACTTTAATACCGGTAAAGAGACAATTCCATATATCATTATCATTGATTGGTACCATTGAGTGACTCCATATATCATTGATTGTAATTGTCTGTATATTATAAACCAACAAATTTGTTGTTATAGTGATTTTCTGCCATTTTGTATGTTGCCATGATCCTCACTGGGGGGATGGGGTACTGTTTTATTTAAGAAAGATTACATTTGGAAAGAATAAAGTTCTATCAAACTTCTAACATTCTTTGGGAGTAGAGAGTTAATTAGTACTTCTTAATCTTTACTGTTGTGTTTTACTTCTCTAAAGAAATTGGAATATAGATCAACTATTATCTTGCCTAAATCACAGTCTAGCACCCCTCCCTCCTTGGGGTCAGGTACAGTTTGATTTTAAAAGAAAAAAGGTGAAGTAGCTCATCTTTTTGTTTTTTGGATTAATTTATCTAATGAACTTATTTACAACTATTTTTTCTCTTGTAAAGAAGTGAGGTATATCAAATAACACTCTGTTTGGCAAGGATATGAGAATTAATACTATCTGGAATATTTTATTAACAGCTAGCATATAGCTCTCAAATTTAAACTTTAAGGGAGTGTTTGGGGGCCTGGAAGACCTTAGATCTTAAGTTAGGCAGAGCTAATAATAATATTATATTGCCTTTTCATAAACCATTTTAGAAAATATTTGACTTTCAATCAAAATTCAATCCTTTGGGATCAAGAAACTAAAAGAAAACATAGACAAATTTAAATGGGTCCTGATTCTCAACAACGTAAAGCAAGGCCAAAGAATTTGTGACAGCTTATTGTTTCCAAGCTATGGAACTTAACGAAAATCTTACAACCCTGAAACAAATTCCCATATTAAGTAGTGAAAATCCTATTTTTTGAACTTTTTGTAGGTTGCATAGGTTGCATCAAGACATGGCTAACTGTAGACAGAGAAAAGCCAAGACAAATAGTCCAAGTAATTGAGAGGCAAATGTTTAAATGGCTGGTACACGGGTAAATGGCGGGAGTATGCATAACTCTCTTATTAGACACATACTTGTTTGTTAGTTTTTGGAAAGGCATGCCTGCCTAGAGTCTCAGGCATGTTATCCAAGAATTCAAAATTGACATAAGACCGTTAGATTGCCTGTAATGAGAGGCAAACAAGGCACGCCGGCCATCTTTACAAAATAATTAAATTTTGACAAAATAATTTACAAAGTAATAAATTTTGACGAGAAATCCAATTTACAATTTAATCATCGTTACCAATTTACATCGTTATTTTAATTGAAATTATTATTTAATTTAAAAACCATATTCTTTCTAGTTGTTAACGTCGCTCTTTACGTCTTTCTCGTCACTTGATCCAATTTTAGACAGTTGGGATTGACAGAATGTAATTTTCAAAATTTATTTTCGCAGTATTCATCCTCAAAACTAGATCAAAATGGCATTCAGTCGATTGCACCTTATATGGATACTACTTTCCACACAAATCTAATCTGGAACAAAAAGGGATGAAATTTACAAAAATACAAAAAGAAACTTGACAGTAGAATGATAAAAAAGAAAAAGATATATTTTGAACTGTCCAAGGAGCTGATGGAGAAATGATTCTGTTTACCAGACGAAGAGAACTCAGCCTCTGACATGGTGTGGGCACAAGCTTGGTTTTTAGAAAGCATATACAAATAGTTTAAAGATGCTACAAAACAGACTGGCTCAGAAGCAAATAAAAGAACTAATTTTTTTCAAGATAGGACCTGGGATGACAAACACTCATTTTCCCTAATTGCAGTTTCTGAAACAATGGTTGACAGCCCAGTTAAGAAAAGTAGTAGTTGTAATAAAAACCCAGATTTAGTAGACTTGGCAAAAGCAGACCTTCTACACTTATAGAGAAGGAGCCAGGAAAGCAAAGGAAACAAAAGAAGAAACTCAAATGTTACAGAGCAGATTTTAATTGATATAACATTAATTCAAGAGGAGAAGCGGCTCAAAACACAAATGGGTGAAGAGACAAAACAGAAAAGACGCGAAGACAGAATTTTAGTTCTTAAGGGGCTATTGTCTTCAGTTACCTCACATCCCAAAAATCCTCAAGGTCATGGGAAACCCATTAATGGCGAAATCCAGAGAGTGTCCTGAAAGGGCTCATTAAAGTAATTGTAGTTGTTTTCGAGTCTTCATAATCATTCAGTTTTAGAAATAAAAAATATATATGAATATTTTTAATTTGCTATTTATATGTTATATTTTTAATAAAATTTTACTTTATGTATCAGGACAACTGAAACGATATAAAATATTACTTTTTTTATTTCATGAAAAAAATATATCAATAAAAAACGAACAGAAATTAATTTAAAATACTTATTCCACAAAATAAGTTTTTGAAAGAAAGGTAAAGAACTTCATGAAACAAATAATGAGCAGAAATAAAATAGAATAATCTACCAATAGCAATAATACCACAAACCACCATCAATAAATAAATGAAACCCAGAATGAACAGAAAGTACAATAAATAACCAAGTCAAACCCAAAACGAGCATAAATTAACATGAGTATGGCTGATAACCCCAATCCTTCTCAAGACCAGAACAAAATTTGTGCTTTACTGAACAAATACAAGTGATTGCGCATTGTCGGTTTAACGTACATTGTATGATATTTATTTCTTAAAGTGTTAATAATTTTCATTTTGTTAAAGTTAAAAAATTTGTATTTTTTTCAGTAAAGTACAAATTATCTTCTCGTCTTGAGAAGGCATGGGGGTGAATTATTTGAATTTTCATTGGGGTTATGTAAAATTAGTTATATTCAAGAAACACGAATGAAGGCTAAAAACAGGATGAAGGTCAAAATGGAAAATGGAGGCTACCAAGAAAAAATTTTCAACTATGATTTCAATTATTCCGTGATTTCAACTATACCCATTACCTCTTTTATAATAAGGAGAGGTGGCAATAATAGAATCTAAAAGTCCCGTTTCAAGACTGTAATGCAAATACTATCGTGCCTATAATTATTAAATTAAAAAAAACTAGTTTTTTCAACTGAAAGTAAGGAGCAACATTAAAACTTAAAATGAACGAAAATTATTGCATATATGCAGGGGCGTCCTGAGGCTCATTTTATTGGGGGGACGATCTTCGTAAATTCTACCGAATCGCTACCTGATTTATGCCGAATTTTCTGCAGAAATAAAGAATTTTGCTAAATTTCGGCCGATTTTGCAAAATATCTGACGAATTGCAAATAACTTAGGGAGTGGCACGCCCCTCCCCCCGCCCCTCGAGACGCCACTGCACATGTGAGGGGGTTTTCCCCTTTGTCAATAATTCGCTCTTTACGCTAAAGTTTTAATTTTGTTCTAATTCTTTAGGAATGGCCCCCCTCTGAATCACAAAAGCCGTTTAATTAGAATAATGAGCTGTTTTGAAAGTACCAAAAAAACTAGCGTAAAGAGTGAGGACAAAAAAAGCACATTCTAATAAATAAAGTAATCAGCAACAAAACTAAGAATAAATCTGACACCACACAGAGAATGTATTTCTAGGAAAACAACTGGCCAATCCCTACCCTGAGAAAATTAAGATTACAAACTTACATTTTTGGGAGTTACATTTCATCCGTAATTTGACTAGAAGTAGCATAACCAATAAGAATAAAACTACGTATTTAAGCTGTACTATTTTAAGGAAAAATTTTGTGTCAAAGAAGCTTTTACAGCACCTCCCTAAACCACCTTTTAAGATCAGCGAAAAGGTCGTAAAAATTTGTTAAGGAAAAAATTCTTAAGAATTTTTTACAAAATACATTTTGTATTTACAAAAATACAAAATTTCCACATTTTTGCAGACAGAAGCTTGAAACCTCCACAATAGGGTTTTCTGATACGCTAAATATGATGGAGTGATTTTCATTAAGATCCTATCGCTTTTAGGGGTTGTTTCTTCCTTTTTTTGAAAATAAGGAAAATTTTCTCAGGCCATAACTTTGGTTCGGTAAGACTAAACTGGACTAAACTTATATATTTGAAATTAGTATAAAAAATCATGTATCCATTTAATGTATCTATTGGTGTCAAAATTCTGTTTTTTAGAGTTTTGGTTACTATTGAGCCGGGTCACTCCTTACTTACAGTTTGTTACCACGAACTGTGTGGGGTCACCCCATCGTCAATCCCTCGCACTTTAAGCTAAAGTTCGAATTTTTTGCCAAATTTTTAAGAATGTCTCCTGAATCACAAAGGCCTTTTAATTAGAATAGAAATCTATTTTGAATATGCTAAAAAAATTACTATAGTGTAAAGAGTGATGCATTGACAAGGGGGTGACCCCTCTCATATGCGTAATAAGTTCTGTTCGTTTTAATTTTCAGTTTTTTTCCTTACTTTCAGTTGAAAAACTTGTTTTTTTTTGTTTTGTTTTTTTCTGATCGTCTTTTTAAAATAGTGCTGGAAAATCCGGCTTCCCCACCATAGGAAATTCCTTTCCTCCGTGAAAAATTACTCTACGAAAAAATCCTCCCGCGTCCCCCCCTCTCTACCAGAATAATCCTTCCCGAAGACGTTTGAATGCTCCCCAATAACCAATATTATATGTAAACAATAGGCAAAGTTTTTAACTTGCAGCCCTTCCCTGGGGGACTGTGGGGGTTAAGTCATCCTCAAAGACACATTTATAAGATTTTTCGATAGTGCTGAAAAAATGGCTATTTTGAATTTTTGAAATTTTGATTGGGTGACTTTGGGGGAAATGAGCATGGGAGGGGGGCTAGCTGCCCTCCAGTATATTTGGTCACTTAAAATGCCAGCTAGAACTTTTGATTCCATATTAAATTATCCCTTTACCGATCTTTTACGAACACTGTTGATATGATCACCCCTGGGGAAATATAACAAACAAATAAACACGCATCCGTGATCTTTCCTCTGACAAAAAATTCAAAATTCCACACATTTGTACAAAGGACCTAAGGACCTTGAAACCTCTACAGCAGGGTTCTCTGGTATGCTGAACCTGATGGTGTGATTTTTAGTAAGATTACTTGATGTTTTTGGGATGTTTACCCCCTTTTTAAAAATTTGGACTAAAGTTCACAAGCTCGTAACTTTTCATAGCTACCATTAAGTTTGATCAGTTTGACATATTTTGAATAAGCATCAAAAGTTGATTCTTTGTCGTATCTATTGTTGTAAAGACTCTGTTTCTTAGAGTTTAGGTAACTATTGAGCCGCATCGCTCTTTACGTACAGTTCCTTACCACAAACTGTTTGAAAGTTGATAAAATCCATCAAGTTTAATTTTACCTATCAAAAGTTGCAAGCCTGAGAAATTTTGCCTAGTCTTTGAAAAAGAGGGAACACACCCAAAAAATTCAGAAATCTTAATGAAAATCAGACCACCAGATTCAGCATGTCAGAGAACCCAACTGAAGATATTTTAAGCTCATTAATGCAAAAATGTGGTGTTTTGAATTTTTTTTCTGCAAGAGTAAGATCATATCGAACCAGTGATCCTAGAAGATCTGGAGAGCGTTCATTTTAACAAAAATCAAAAGTTGTAATGCCCTCTAAAGTGACTGAAAATATTGGAGGGCAGCTAACTTCCCTCACACGCCCCTTTTTTGTCAAAGTCGTTCGATCGAAATTTTCAGATAGTCATTTGTTCGGCTAAATCGAAAGATCTGACACGGAAAAATGAATTGACCCCCCACAGCCACTGGGAGAAGGGTTGCAAGCTATGAACTCTGTCCATTGTTTCGATATACTTGTAATATTGGTTATTGGAAAGTATAAACATATTTTTCGGGGAGAATTTTTCGGGCAGGAGGAATTACATCAAAGGATCTTTCCAAGAAGAAATTTTTCGCGGATTACGGGAATTATCCATGGAGGGGAGAACTAAAATTCCTAGCATTATTTAAAAAACGATCAGAAATTAAGTTAAAAAAACTGAAGTTTTTTCATCTGAAAATAAAGAGTAATATTAAAACTTAAAACGAACGTAAGTTATTATTCATAGGATGAAGTTGCTCCATCCCAAATTCCTTGCTCTTGACGCTAAATTTTTTTTTTAGAACTTTTAAAAACCATTATATTCTAATTAAACGGCCTTCTGTTTCAGGAGTTATTCTTAAATAATTGGAACAAAAAGTCAAACTTTAGCGTAAAGAGGAAGGTATTGAGGAGGGGGCAACCCCCTCATATAAATAATAATTCCTGCTTATTTTAAGTTTTAATGTTTCTCCTTACTATTAGTTGAAGAACTTGTTTTTTTTTCGTTTTTTTTAATTCAGTATATGGAATACAAAAACTCAAATATAAGCAGTTAGCACAGCCAAAGGATTTTAAAAGTAAAGGACAAATTCCCTTTTCGAGAAAGGTTTATTGCACATAACAAATAATGAGGTAAAAGCATGTATCTTTGAAAAGCCAAGTAAATCTGTCAAAGGAGTTTGAATGGAAGAAGCATGATTTCTTCTCTTTTGCTGACTCATACAATAAACTAGTCTGATTTGAGGTCTTGTGAAGCGAACATTAAATGAAGGAAATCACATTTATTTAGTAAGTAAAGTTTTGTTGCTTTTTATTAAGGTTTATAGCAAGGCAAAAAGTGGGTAGAAAAAAAAAGTTGTTATTCGCTAACTGGAGAGAAGGAATTATGTTAAGAAAATAATACGGTACTTGTGCATTAGCTCTTACCCACCACTATAGACTGTACAAGGAAATACTAAAGGAAACCTGTCAAACGGGTATTTGAAATGGATAAATTGATAAAGCGTGATTTTTTGTTGCGTTTACAATATTTAAACTGTAATTTTTTTGGGGGGGTTTAGGGGGATACCTGAATTAGGTTAGATTACGTATTTAATATATGCTATGCTTTACCCCCACCCCCCTAATGCGGAAATATACAGCCCAAATTTGTTTCTAAACTATTATATTTTCATCCTATTTGGTTTTATTTCATTAGCGTTAACGAAACTTGACTTCTTTTGTGGGTAAGAGCTAATGCACAAATACCAAGAATTTTTATTTCATAATGTGCTGAATAATCATTTTGCATAATGATTTAGCAAATAAACATAAAGTTTTTTTTTTATTTGATTTTCCAATAAGGATCGGAATTCAATTCTTTTGATGTTTTTGGGATAAAATTCTTTTCTGATGCAAATGAGAAGTAAGTTTAAACTTTACACCCTCCCCCTAATGTGCAAATATATACCCTGAATTGTTATAAATATATATATATATATATATATATATATATATATATATATATATATATATATATATATATATATATATATATATATATATATATATATAATATATATATATATATATATATATATATATATATATATATATATATATATATATATATATATATATATATATATATATATATATATATATATATATATATATATATATTTATTTGTATAACAATTCAGGGTATATATTTCCACATTAGGGGGAGGGTGTAAAGTTTAAAGTTACTTCTCATTTGCATCAGAAGTGAATTTTATCCCCACCCCACCCCTCTTTATGGGCAAATATATACCCTGAATTGGTATATATTGGGGTGGGAAAAAAGTTTATTTGCGGCGAAAAATAATGCCTTTTTATGTTTTTTTCAAATATAATAATATTTTATTGCTGCAAATGAATTTTACCCCCACCTATATATATATATATATATATATATATATATATATATATATATATATATATATATATATATATATATATATATTATATATATATATATATATATTATATATATATATATATATATATATATATATATATATATATATATATATATATATATATATATATATATATATATATATATATATATATATATTATATATATATATATATATATATATATAATATATATATATATATAGAGAGAGAGAGAGAGAGAGAGAGAGAGAGAGAGAGAGAGAGAGAGAGAGAGAGAGAGAGAGAGAGAGAGAGAGAGAGAGAGAGAGAGAGAGAGAGAGAGGAGAGAGAGAGAGAGAGAGAGAGAGAGAGAGAGAGAGAGAGAGAGAGAGAAAGAGAGAGAAAGAGAGAGAGGGGTAAAATTCATTTGCAGCAAAAAAAATATTATTATATTTGAAAAGAGCATAAAAAAAGGTATCGGGTAGTATGTTTACTTTATTCTTAAGTCAATAATATGAACTGCGAAAAATTTACCCCTAACAAAATAAGGATTAATATGGAATGCAGTTTGGATTCAGTCAACGTCAAAAAGCGAAAACGGATTTTAAAAATCCGTTTTAAAATCAATGCGAAAATTCTACCAGTTCTAACCTTATTTTTATAATTAGTTTATAATAATCGCTTCTATCGGAAATTCAAATTTACCCACCACCACCCCCCTAATGTGCAAATATATACCCTGAATTGGAATATACCATGAATTGTTGACGGCAAAGTTTTGAATCGCAAAATTCAGCGCTATTTTTGTCGACGGCATTCGAAAAACTTGAAACGGCAAATAAACGTGAATTTCCGATAGAAGCGATTATTATATTCGTAAAGAGCATAAAAAAGGCATCGAGTGGTATGTTCACTTCATTCTTATATCAACAATTTGAACTGCCAAAAATTTACCAAATAAATTTCTTGGAAATGACTTGGAAGTAACCATTAATAAAATGCCCATTTTTGAAATTACCCTGACAGTTGTGTTAGATATTTCGTCTCGGAAGGAATATATTTCTATGAAGGCACCTGCTGCAAGATGTCATATGGTACAACCTCAAATTTTAAGGGGAGCACAGACGGAATCTAGCTGAATCCATAAATACGCCTCAGCGATGTAGACTTCGCTGACGACATTTGCACATTAGGGGGGGGGGGAGGGGGAGGGTAAAGTATATCATATACTAAATACGTAACCTAACCAAAATGCCGACTAAAAACTTAAATAGAATATAGCTACAATTTATTTTCCAACCCAGCCAAAGCTAATTCTCTGGTATAAAGAAGTTGCTTGACCAGTTTCTTGGCCTATGTTCGCATCATACGCGATAGAAATTCTCGAGTGTTTATTATATAACCGATAAGTACCGTACTTTATTTCCATACCCCCCCCCCCCAATGTACAAACACATAGCCTAAATTATATTTTTTCAATGCATTCTGCCTCCTATAACTTGTTTTTTCAGTTTTTGTATTTTCACAATTGATTCAATTTGTTCCAACACAGGTTGAAACAAATGAGATGCATTAGGAGAATAAATTTGGGCTCTATATTTTTGGGCTCTATATTTACTATATTTAATTTTCTATATAAAATATATTTAAAATATATTTAACATTTAATATATTTAATTTTAATATATTTAATAATAAATTTATATTAAATATATTTAATCTATATTTAATTAAATATATAATTTGGGCTCTATATTTGCATATGATATTGCATATCTCTTTCAGTTTATTAGAAAAAAATTGCGAGAAATTCGATTTTTACAATATCGAAATCTCCAGTACCTTTCCTCCTCTCTCCATTTTACAGCTCCTTTCCAAATCACTAGTAAAGCCTTTTTAGGCAAACTGGTACTTGTGCATTATAACTAAACCAGCGCTATAGACTGTACAAGGGAACCAGACACGAAAGCAGACAAACGAGTATTTGCTAGATAAATGGATTGCAAAGCGTGGTTTCTCATTGAATTTACAATATTTAAACCAGGGACGTACGCAGAGGGGGGGGGAACCTCCGGGCCCAGGCCCCCCCCCGAAATCTCACGATTTTTTTCATTTTCCCATAATTTTCTGATTTTCTCACAGAATAATGGAGTTGAAGGGGTTTGCCCCTCCCCGAAACAAATTCCTGCGTACGTGCCTGATTTAAACGATTGTTTTTTGGGGTTTGCAGGGGGGGGAGGGGGAGGGGAAAGGTACCTGGATTAAGTTAGGTTACGTATTTAATATATGCTATGCTTTGCTCCCCCCCCCTAATGTGCAAATATATAGGCCAAATTTTGTTTCTAAGCTATTATATATTCTTCCTACAATTCATTAGCATTAACTAAACTTGACTTCTTTCGTATATAGCGCTGGGTTCGTTATAATTCACAAGTACCGGCAAACTTTTAATACCGGCTATTCATATGAAATATACTAGTTACTTGTACCAAACTATCTTCTTTTGACATTTAGATGTGACTTTTTTAAGTATGATTTTTCGTTCGGCCTTGATTAACATATTTCTGTGCAGATTCCTGAATCTTAACCCTAAAAAAGCGAGTTCACTGTCAAAAGACATGTATAATTTCGCCATTCAAGGAGAGAGAAAACAGTACGTTTTATAAGTTTGGTCAGTAACGCCAGTGTAAAAAGAAGTATTTTTCAAAATATTTTTATTTCTTTCTAAACAATAACTTGAAACCTATCCTATAGTTCTTTAAAATAAAGTTTTTTATGATGAAATTAAATGCAAAAGTTTGAAGATAAAATGGACAAAACTGCCTTCTCTGAAGTTTCTAGATGGCTACGATTTTCTATTCTACTCTTTCTGTTCACTTCAATTTAAAAGTTTCACCTCAAATACATTTCGGTAATATTTTAAAGCATACATCTAGGTAATATTAAAGGTTTAAAGAGGGAAAAAAGTGTTTTGTTTGAATCGCTGTTTGCAAAAGGGCAATATCAATTGATTTGAAAGAATTTGTACTTAGGTGCCAGGTATCTTTCAGCTCCCCTGTGCAACTTCAGCATGTATACCAAATCATAATGAAAAAAGTAGAGCTACAGTAAAAAAAAGGGATGGCCCAAGGTCTTACCTGACCCAGATGGGCACCTTAATATTTGTTTAACTTTTTTAGGTCAGTCTTTTAAACAGTTCGTGGTAACAAACTGTATGTAAGGAGCACAGTTCATATAATTATCCAGTATGATCATTCCCTATCTCACCCATTATAAAAACCCGGACCGGGGTGCGAGTGCTCCGGAGAACGTTTTTGCAGATAGAAACATAGGCGGTATCAGATCTTTTCACGGGTAGACAAGTCATATTTCTCTTGGACGCGAAACTTGGCTTCAACGTTGGAACACGAATTTTGAAGAAACTAATTTTAAATTAATTTATTCCAATACATACATGAAAATCGGTAGTTAGTAGTGTAATGTTATTATTAGATGTTTTTAGGAATTAAAAATAGGTTTCGAAGTCTCAAGTTGGTTTCAAAGGCATTTTGAGAAAGTTTCTGCCAAAATACGTGTTCCAGGGTAATTGGACTGTTGATGGCAGATCAAATGAGAGGAGCTGTTTGTACGTGCCGATATAAATATATATATATAAACATATATATATATATATATATATATATATATATATATATATATATATATATATATATATATAATATATATATATAATATATATATATATATATATATATATATATATATATATATATATATATATATATATATATATATATATATATATAATATATATATATATATATATATATATATATATATATATGTATATATATATATATATATATATATTATATATATATATATATATATATATATATATATATATATATATATATATATATATATTGGGACGACAGTTTTTTTTTTTTTTTTTTTGCCAAGTAATTACCTCTTAAACATAATATATATATATATATATATATATATATATATATATATATATATATATATATATATATATATATATATATATATATATATAATATATATATTATATATATATATATATATATATATATATATATATTATATATATATATATATATATATATATATATATATATATATATATATATATATATATATATATATATATATATATATCTATATATATATATATATATATATATATATATTATATATATATATATATATATATATATATATATATATATATATATATATATATATATATATATATATATATACACTACGAAAACTTTACGAAAAAGAAATTTTTTTTTTAAAGAAAAGTAAAGGCCATATTAAACTTAAGATCAGTAGAAATAGAAGCCTACAATAATTCAAACTCAAAACGACCAGAAATTATTATTAAAGAAATAAAAAAGGAAAGGAGAATAATTGGTATGGCGGTAACACTGCATATAAATTTATATGAATGTATATATAGTGGGCTGTAATAATGCAAAAGGTAAATATAACATTGGTTTAAGAATGGAAAGAAAGACAAAGAATAAATTTACGACGATAATCAAGTAAAAAATAAGTTTTATTTGAACAATGCCATAAAGCGATGACATTTGATTATGATATTTGGTGCTTCGCATTGATATTTCAGTTTTAAAAGTTTTATCAATTTTTTCTCAAAGGGAAATTACGTGGTGGGCATGAATGTAGACTTGCAGCTAAAATTAAATATAGTCACTTCCACTTTTCACATCTGTTTATTGATATTGGTTTGATTTTTATTGTCTGCAGTACTGAGGAGCTCATTAAGGAGATAGTCAAACACAAATTTTTGAAAATTTTTACCCCTTTGTTCAAAAAAAGACCAACGAAGACCAGAAATGATCTGTGATAAGCTTACTGGATAATTATATGAACTGTGGTAAGGAACGACCGGGCTCAATAGTAACTGAAACTCGAATTTCACAATAGTAACTGAAACTCAAATTAAAACAAATTTTGATACCAATAGATATATGAGAAAATCTAGCTATTATGCTGATTTCAATTCTGTAAGTCTCATTAAGTTTAGTCTTACCCATTAAAGGCTTCGAACCTACGAAAATTTTCCTGATTTTCGAAAAAAGGAAGAAATATTCTTTAAAAGTCGCAGAATCTTAATGAAAATCGCACTATCAGAATCAGGGTATTAGAGAATCCTTCGGTAAAGGTTTCAAGCTCCCATCTGCAAAAATGTAGAATTTTTTTATTTTTTGCCAGAAGAAAGATCACGGTTTTTTTTTTCTTTTTTCTTGTTTTTTTTTCTGCCCAGAAGTGATCGTATTGACCCAGTGATCCTAGAATATCGTGAGAGGGCTCATTTGAAGGAATATTAAAAGTTCTAGTGTCCTTTTTAAGGGACCATAAGGATTGGAAGGCAGCTTGGCCCCCTCACCTGCCTCTTTTACCCCAAAATCGTCTGATCCAAATTTGAGATAGCCATTTTGTTCATCATAGTTAAAAGACCCAATAACTATATCTTTGGATATAGCATTACCCCTCCCGCCAAAAAGAAACCAAGTGGAAAGGTCTTTAATTTATATAATTTGCCCATTGATTATGCATAGTATTTGTTATTGGGCAGTATGTTTACATTTTTGAGTGGGGGCCCAATTTTTGGCTGGAAGACTTTCTGCGGGTAAATTTTCTATTGGGACGAAAGTTTCCACGGGATGAACTGGTCAGGGTAAATTATTCACTGGGGGAATCAGCCATAATTCCTATGCAAAATTCTTTTTACATGTCTTGTTTTTTCTTTTCCGTCTCAATAGTTGTTAAGGGTAATTGTCCGGGGTAAATTTTCACCGGAATTGAATTGTCTAGAGGATATTTCCGTAGGGAAGGTAATTTGCTCGTGGAGGTTGGGCCAGATTTCATGGCACTATTTAAAAAACAACCGGAAATTAAATAAGAAAAACAGGTCTTTTCAACTGAAAGGAAGGAGCAACATTAAAACTTAAAACGAACGACAATTATTATGTATATAAAGGAAATTGCCACATCCTCAGCACCTCGCTCTTTCGCTAAAGTCTGAACTTTGTCCCAATTCTTTAAGAACAATTCCTGAAACACAAGGATCGTTTAATTAGAAAGATAAGAAGCTTTAAACTTTAGCGCAAAGAGCGAGGCGTTGAGGAGGGGGTATTCTCTTTCATATAAGCTACGTACTAATTTCTCTCCGTTTTAAGTTTTAGTGTTCTCCTTCCTTTCAGTTGAAAAAAATAGTCGTTTCTATTTAATTCTATTCAAGAGCGAGAAATTGTTATCTTCCATGCTTGGATTGTTGCAATATAAGTTGCTTATTTTAATGATTTATTTAATTTCGTTTTTATTTTCCTTTTCACAATATTTGTGCTTTCTTTATTCTAGGGCCATCGGCAGCTCTTGGAGCACCGATGGAGCAGAACACTTGGAGCAGAAACTTGGAGAAGAACAAACTGCATGTAAAGAAAAGGGTAAGAATTAATTTTGAATCTTCTTTATTTTAATCAAGCCTGAATAATCGTTTCTGGGCCGTAAGTATTTAATCAGTTCACGTATTTCAAATAGAATTCGAGAGTATATTAAATGGCTCTTAAATGAACTAAGAGCTTGGAATAACCTTGATTGATTAGACACAAATTTATCAGTTCAACTAAAAACAAGGTATTTACTAATTATTTCTCTTAACAAGAATAAGTACTCTTTAGACCTTAGGTAAACCTTAATCTCAATAGGGAAAACCCTTGACTGGATTAACCTAGACTGAAAAGAACTTTGAATTTTTAGCTTGACTAATAACACTCCTCTTCCCTTAGCCTCTTAGTATAGAGCCTCTTCGGCTAATTGGCCGTATATAAAGGACTGGGGAGGTAAAAGAACAAGCTAGAGGGGGAATAAACTTCTCCTCTGGATTCAGACTCTATTTTATAAACCTTAGTGAACGAATGTAGGAAGTAAACACGACTGGAGTCCAGGGAACTCCAATTTCTATGCGTGGAAATACTCTGCCTAAGTTCCAAGAAACACTAGCCTGGGAAAAGGGAGTACAACGCCCTGAAAGGTTTCAGTCCCTTGTTGTGAGTTATTCCGCCTTAAACCCCTCTTTATTCAAAGCTCACACTAACAATTTCATGCTTCTAGGAAGGAACTCACTCGAGTTTTTAAAAAAAGGGCAATCTTAAGATTAATTATTCTTAGATTGAGTTATCCTTCAATAATGTTTGTTTTAGACATACCCGGCCTTCACTAAGAAGAAGGACGAGGAAAAATCATAAGACCCACAACCGAACAAAAGAAATATCTAAGAATGATATTAGGCTATTGAAAAAGTAACTTAAAACGTAGTAACTTAAAATGTAAAAAGTAAATTTAACTTCATTTCAATTTTTACCTGTTTTATGATTTAATTATTCATCTATAGTATTCTGTCAGCTTTACGTTTGTCCCGATCATTTTTTAATTTCTGTTCGTTTGGTTTAAATTTATTATTTGATTGTTGTTTTTTTGGTTGTTTTAAGTTAGAAACATTGTAGGACCTTTTTTTACTCCTCCTAAGGATTAATATGTTTTTTACTATTCTTTGAAAAACTTCTTTTCTGGACGATTAAATTTTCAATTAAATTTTCAACAAATTTTCAATTAATAGAAAACACCAAAAGAGTCCAAGGAAAAGTTCCTCAGGAGTTTATCCCGGACAAAATTTGTGAGATCTGTAAGTCATTAAGTTTGCCCATTGTTTACGTATAGCGTTTGTTATTGGGAAGTATACAGACACTTTTCGGGGGTTGGGTGTAAGAAATTTTTCAAAGTACATTAAAAAAAGAAAAAATGAACTTGAACAGAAAATTGAGGGCTTAATTAAAGAAATGAAGCTTTCAGAAAGTGAGAAAGCTACTTTAATTTTATCTTTAGAAAGTCATCAGACTGAAATCAAATGCCTCAAAGAAGATAAAGAAGAAAGTTTTGATCATCATGGCTCAATTTTGCCTAAAATAAAACAGGAGTTATACAAACTTCATGATGACAAATTAAATTTGGAGAAGAGAATAGATTAGCTTGAGTCCGAACAAAATAAGAGACAGATATATTGAAAAAAAAAATTTCTGAAAGCCATGGATTCGGAAAGAATAATGCACTAATCCTAAAACAACTTATAGAACTTAATAATATTAAAAAAAAGAAGAGATTGAAACATCAATGGAACAGTACGTACGCATTAAAATGTACTTACCTACCGCAAGATATCGAAAGGAAAAAATCCTCTACCCCTCAATTTTCTGTTCAATCTCATTTTCTCTGTTCAATCTACATTTTTCGCAAAGTGTACTTAACTTGTTTTTAAACATTAGCTTTTCACATTCAAGCAACTTAATATCAGTTCTTAACTTATCTTGAGTGTTTTTATGATATTTTTTCATTTCTGAGATTTTCTTCTTTCATTATCTTCATTCATTTTTCTGAGATTTTCACTCAGTTCTTCATTATTTTTGTTAATGACTCTTCTTCTCTTTATTATGTTAATTCTAGCTTCTCTTTTTTCAATTTGACTTTCCAGTTTTCCATATTCGTCACTTTCTGAAGGTTCAGGTCATTAGTCAATATCTTTTCCTTTTCTCTTTCTTCTATTTTCTGCTTCAAGAGCTTTTCAACTTTATCTTTCTTCTTTTAAGTTCTTTTTTTAATTGTTCAAGTTCACTGTAAAGAAAATGTTATGAGTTCTTTACTTCTTTAAAAGAAACAACAATGTAAACATACTACATTATTTGTAAGAAAAAGGAGAGATTTTGAAAATCTAATAACATTATACATAACAAAATATTTCTTGTTTCATTAGCTATTTCAATTGGTCTTGATTATTATATGGATTTTATTTTATTGTGTAGTTTAATGTTTTTATAAAATTACACCATACTTTTTAAAATATGTATAATTTTCATTGAACTCAAATTATAATCATACCACTTAACAGGGTTTGATATGAAGAGGAATTGCACCATTATTACTTAAAATTAAATAAACAAAACAAGTTTTTTTTAAACTAAAAGTAAGGAGCGACATTAAAACTTAATACGAGCAGACATTATTCTGATAACGAAAGAAGCTGTCCACTCCTCAACGCCCCGCTCTTTACGCTAAAGTTTTTGTTGTTTTCAAAGTAGAGTTGTGAGAAAGAATCAAACATTAGTGTAAAGAGCAGGGTGTTGAGGATGGGACAGCCCCTTTCATATGCGGAATAATTTCTGTTCGCGTTAAGTTTTCATATCGCTACTTACTATCAGTTAAAAAACTTGTTTTTCTTATTTAATTTCTGAAACTTTTTGAATCAATACAGGTTTTGAAGATGGCTAACCGTACCTGAATAATTAAAATGAAATTTGTATATTAATTATTTTTTTTTAACTAATAATAACCTTATAATAACCTAACTGCGAGTTTTGCCCCATTTATTTTAGAATGACTCCTGAATCACAAAGGCTGTTGAATTAAAATAATAACCTCTATTAATTAAATAATAATAACTTGTTGTTTTAAAAAGTAGAGTTCTGAGAAAGAATCCTCTTTTTAAAGTTAATAACCTCTTTTGAAAGTTAAAGAAAAACTTTAACGGAACAGCAAGCTAGTGAGGAGAGGCAACCCTCCTCATATGCGTAATTAATTTAAAAAAACTTTGTCTACAAAATAAGTTTTTCAAAGAAAAGTAAAGAACTCCATTTAACCAAAAATGAGCAAAAATCAAATAATCTACCAAGCGTGAAACTACCACAAATCAGCATCAATAAATAAATGAAGCCCAAAACGAACAGAAATTATAATAAATAATCGATCATTTTTATAACCTTAATAAGTCAAATAATATTAACATTTTGATTGCTAAATATCAGTAGGCCTATATGTATATTAAACTGATAATGCACATTATTTTGTATTTTTTTCAGTAAAGTGCAAATTATGTTCTGGCCTTGGAAAGACATGGGGGTTTTGAGCCCTACTCATGTTAATTTCTGCTGTTTTGAGTTTGACTCGGTTATTTTTTGTAATTTCTGTTCGTTTAGGGTTTCATTTATTTATCGATGCTGATTTGTGGTAGTTTCACGCTTGGTAGATTTTGCTCATTTTTGGTTTAATGGAGTTCTTTACTTTTCTTTGAAAAATTTATTTTGTGGAAGAAGTTTTTTCAATTAATTTCTGTTCGTTTTATATTGACATAGTCTTTTCAGGAAAAAAGAAAATAATACTTTAAATCTTTTCGTTTTTTAAGACTATAGTTTGGCCTGCTATTTGTATGCTGGAGAAAAATTTCCAGCTATTTTTAACAACATATACAATTTTAAAATCTGGACACAAATAGTAGTGTTTAATTTAGTTTCATACCTCCTCTAGTTGACCTGAAATGGAAAACTTGATACCATTCGCAAGAAAGTCTGTTTACTTTCTTTGATAGCTTGGATACACTTACGCTATTTTGATTTGGTTAAATTTTAAGAGCAGAAGCAGCCCCGAAAGTTTGAACATAATACCCTCAGTCGTTCTTGGGATACTGCAGAGATGCCTTATTGGGAATAAACATTATCACAGTGCATTTTGATTTAATCTTAAGGCAACATTTAGTTTTTAAACATAATTGGCAAATGGGAGGGTGGGCGTGGGACGGTGGGAGTGGAAGGGGGATTAGTTGCCCTCCAATCACTTTCGACTATTAAAAGGAGCATCAGACCTTTCTATTTTCAATTGAATAAGCCCTTTTCGAAGTTCCAACGACAACTCGTTCGATACGAAGTGCCCTGGTCTAAACAACAACAACAAAAATAATACATTATACCCACATCAATCTTTACTTTAAGAATGTCAAGCCTTCCAATCACTTTCGACTATTACAAAGGGCAATAGACCTCTCAATTTCTTATTGAATGAGCCCCTTTTGAAGTTTTACGACAACTCTATAAAAAACCTTATATGCCCCCAGGGCAGAACTTACAGCCTTTGCCCTTGGGGCTCTGGGGGGTTTGTCGTCCTTAAATATATAATTTCCAGAACTTTCAACTTTGTTGAACAAAATGGCTATCTCTAAACTTTGATTGAATGTTTTTGGGGAAATGGTGTGCGTAAGAGGGGGGTTAATTACTCTCCACTCACTTTGACTATTAAAAAGGGCAATTTCAATTTTCAATCAAATGAGACATTTATGAAATTTCTATAACAACTTTCTATATAAACTTTATATGCCCCCAGGGCATAATTTACAACCCTCGCACTAAGGGCTCTGAGTGGGTTAACATCCTAAGAGACCTACTTTTTTTGTTCAACTACGTTGAACAAAATGGATATCTCAAAATTTTGATTGGATGTGTTTGGGAAAATGGTGGGCGTGAGAGGGGAGTTAGTCGCTCTCCAATCACTTTCAACTATTAAAAAAGGTACTAGCCCTTTCAGTTTCCAATTGAATGACCCCTTTTGAAGTTTCTACGCTTTCAACAAAAACCTTATATGCACCCAGGACATAAATTATAACCCTTGCCCTGAGGGCTGTGGGGGGGGAGGGGTTGTCATCCCTAAAGACCTAATTTACAAAACTTTCAGCTACGTTGAAAAAAATGGCTATCTAAAATATTGATTGGATGTGTTTGGAGAAAACATGGGCGTGAGAGGGGGGTTAGTTGCCATCAAATCAATTTCGACTATTAAAAAGGTCACTAGCCCTTTGAATTTCCAATCGAATGAGCCCTTTTTCAAGTTTCTACGACACTGAGTTTTGTTTCATTTTGTATGTAATTTAATTATTCTTTGTATTTGAGAGTTTTATCCTAATGTATTTACAATAAACTTATCCCAACGAGAAAAAAACCGGAAATATATTCCTTGTCACCCAACCACCACGGCTATTCTCGCGTCTTGCCCCCCTGGAAAATTTTCTACCGGGGCCCTTGATAGGGGTTTAGAACCCTACTATATAATTTGCTACTATATAACTATAGTTTCCAATGTACCAATATTTTCCCAAATATAGTGCTTGTATTGTAAATCGCTTCGCGCGATTCTGATAGTGTACTTCAAGTTTGGATCTTACTCAAATTTTAGGAGTTATTGTTTAATTTAGTTTTTACTATGGGGTGTGATCGTCTCTTACTAGGTTGCTAGCTACCGCTGCAACCCGGATGAAAGAAAATGACATCATAGCCCAGATAAGTAACTGCCAGTTCAAATATCATGTCGTTCTTTACATTTATCATATCTTATATGTACCATATGTTTCATAAGTCTCTGATAGTGCAATGGTAAGTGAACCCACTTGTGACGCGGATGATTGGGGTTAGATTCCGCGTTTGGAGGAACTTTTAACGCATTAACTTTGAATATAACTCTACAACCATACACTGTAGTTAAGTGACATATACCAGTTAGTATAGGCAAGAGTTCGTTCCTTATTATATACATTTTACTGTAATATCATGACTTTTTTTAACTTATGTTTTATTAGTCTCCAATAGTACAGTGGTAAGTATCCCTGCGTGTCACGCGGAAGACCGGGGTTTGATTCCCCGTCGGAGATAATATTTAATATATTAAATTTAAAGCAATATCTCTTAAATTGAAAATTTAAATAGATACTCGGTTTAGCTACCTCCTAGCCTAATAAAATAACTTTAATATAAATTAATATAGGCGAGATCGTTCTTTATTGTTATTAAATTTTTTTACCAGTGCAAAACCCCTGTCTAATTTCAGAAAGTTTATGAGCATAACTCTTATCCATCTTTTGTCTCACATTTATTCTTAGTTCCTCATACTCAAATAGATGCCAGAGGTTGAAAGTACCGACTGATCCGACTCTCTGTTTTACTTTTAGTCGGGTCAGAGGTATATAAGGAGGATTACCACTTACTGGTCTTAATTGAAGAAAATCTCCCAAAAATACGCAGTTAGCATTACCCATTGGCAAATTAACTGCCATTATTTCTGATAGTCTTTAGTGAATGTAGGTTAAAAGAAGAGACGAAACCATACTCATTTCATCAATAATAAAAAGTTGTGTCTCCTTAAGTGTCTTTCTCAAAGTAAGAAGTTTTTATGTGGAGAGAGGTGTGTATCTTGTGGTGTTTTCCTGATCAATAGCTAAACTTAAACAACTATGCATTGCTAAACCATTTATGCTATGTGCAGCAATACCAGTAGATGCCATAACTACAACGGGACAATCTTCATTCTTGAACTTGTTGCAAAGTAGTCTTCTCACGACACTGATAACCCTAGATTTTCCTGTACCCCCACATCCAGATACAATCAACTTCAAAGATGTTGCACCTTTGCGCCTGGTAACTGAGTTTAAAATTGTGTCAACAACCCTCTGTTGACCAATATTGAGCGACTCATAATCATTTTTCAACCTGTTCTCGGTGTCACCATTTAAAACTTGTTTGTTTGCGTCTAGCAAATCCTCCACAGCATCTGCTGCTCTGTCAATGACTCCTCGCTGAATTGCATTTTCTGGGTCATCTTCAATGTTTTCATGAATATTTTCTGCCTTCAGAATTTCTTTTGCACGTTACGGGACCCTTTCTTCAAATTCAATATCGCTTTTCCTCTTAACAACAATTTTTTCGTGGTAAGCTACCATGTTTGGATAGTCTACACTTTCAACACAGCAGGTTTTGTAGCTGCTATTTCCACTGACCACTAGTTCATTTTCATTTCGCCAAGGGTTAAACAATTTTAAAAGATCTCCATAGTAAGCATTCTTCTTCTCGTCAGACTCAAATGGGTTTACCTTTCTGTGCTTTATGATATACGATTTAAAAAGCCTTTTTCTGAGGTAGAAGGACCCGTCATCACTTAACCTAATTTATCATCAGAACCATTACGCTCCAGTTCGTACCAAGACAATAGCTGAAAAAGACTGATGTCTTCCATATGTTCCGGTCTTTTAGGGTAGATATCAATTACCCAGTTGACAATGTACAAATCACTACTCTGTGGATCGTTTTTAGCAAGCTTTTCAAGCTCCTCATACCTTCTCAGTGTCCTCTTCACCTTGCTGTTTTTCACGAGGTCAATATATCAGAATTCGCTAGAAATACTATACAATTTAGTACAAAGAAGCCTATCAGCAGCTTCAAATGTCCAACTTGACGGGTTTTTATGGGCTTGAACAGATAGGACATAGTTCGTTGACCAAGACTTTTGCATGCATTATTCACTTCCTCCCACATTGCTTCTATTTCGAAACTCTCTGCCTTAGTCATGTAATCGGTAATGTAATACGCAATTTAGAGCCCAAATGGCCAATATATTGAACATCAATGTTTGCTTGATTAGCAATTAGTAACGCAGGAGAATAGTCATTTATATAACGCTCGTCATCTCTTCGAAGCAGATGATATATTCTTTTCTTGGCTTTTTACGGTCTGTACCATGAGCCAAGCAGTCAAGGATGTCATATAATTCTGTTCGTTCCTTTGTAGGACGAGGAAAGCCAAACTTACAATACGAAACCCATCTTCTTCTTTTTCTCTTATATTTTCTTTGACAGTATTTATTACAGTGGTGCACTTGATGGTCTTTGACTAGTTTGTGAAGAGTTGGACTTTTCAATCTATTTGGTATTTCACAAGTTATAATACTATCAATATACTGAATCACTTCAGATGCTGTTGATTTCCCAATAATAGGAGCATCTTCAATCCACAACACACAGTGTACATGAGGCGCACCTCGTTTCTGATACTCGATACGCCAGAAATGATTCTTAATTTTACCAAACCAGGTACGTTTTTATGGACAGTCCGTAGATAGTCAATAAATTCAGGGAGTACCACTCAGCACATGAAACTGTCAGAAACAAAGTCGGTGGACCCAATTGCTCAATCATTGACTTTACTTTATAGGAAAGAGATTGAAAATACTGCTGAGATCCTCTGATTTTTGACTGGACAGAAAACAAAGTCGCTTCCATCTCTCCATCACGGGAATGAAGCCTGTCTATAAATTGACGAGCATTTTGATTTGGTTTCACAGTCCGCAACATATGACCGACGCTATTACACATGTGAGAGAATTCTTGATATTGGAAGCTGTGAAAAAGAAACTGTTTGTCAAGACGAAACTTAGTATGTCTGTTAAGAAGCCTTGATTTAAAATATTCTGCATTCATAATCCGAAAAGGTCTTGCCTTGTCACGCAAGCCATATTTGCCTTTCGGGAAAAGATACGGAAACACTTTTAGATCAATTTCTTCCTGAAATAAGTCTTCGCTTTCACCTGTTAGTTTCTTGATTTGAAATTGGTCAGTACCAAGATCTTTCATTTGCTTAAAATTTTTGTGAAGTCTTTTGGAAACGCTGAATTGAGTGGCTGGACAGAAAAATATTCAACCAATGTAGGTTTTGTACTTTCTGTCAGTTTCTGAAGGATTGCAGCTTCCGGTATTTTAGGTAAATTATCAACACCAACCGTTTTTTCAGCAAGACGCGTTTCAAGTATTTTATTTAAATCTTCTAGGGTGTATGCACGTATGTTTTTATAGAGACTGTTGTTCTCTCTTAACCACAACAGTGCTTCATGGACTTTTCTCAAATCTATTAGTGCAGTCCAAACATTCTTGTTATATGTAGGCTGACCATTGACAATGACTACAAAACTATCAATGTTAGGAAGTTTTTCAGGCTGAATATCTGCATTTGCTTACACATCAACAGGTAGATATACTATTCTACCCTTAAGAGCGTCAACAAGTTCTGTTCTAGGTCTCTTCAACGCAGTTACTGCCCCTAATCTGATAATCGTAAGACAAGGCAAGATTTTAATAAAAGCCTTATATGCCCCCAGGGCATAACTTAAAACCCATGCCCTGAAGACTGTGGGGGGAATGTCCTAATCAAAGGTATAATTTCCTGAACTTTGAACTGCGTGGAACAAAATAGCTATCTCAAAATCTTTATTGGATACGATTGGGAAAAACGTGGGCGTGGAAGAGGTATTAGTTGCTTTCCAATCACTTTCGACTATTAAACAGGGCACTAACAATTTCAATTTCCAATCAAATGAGCCCTTTTTGAAGGTTCTACGACAATGCGTTATATGAAAACCTTATATACCCCCTGGGCATAATTTACAACCCTTGCCCTGAGGGCTGTGGGGGGGTTGCCATCCTCAAAGACCTAATTTCTGAAACTTAAAATTATGTTGACTAAAATGGCTATCTCAAAGTTTTGATTAGATGTGTTTGGGGAAAAGGTGGGCTTGAGAGGCGGGTTAGTTGCCCTTTAATCACTTTTGACTATTAAAAGGGGCACTAGCCCTTTGAATTTCCAGTCGAATGAGCCTTTTTTGAAGTTTCTACGACAACGCCTTCTATAAGAAAAACCGTATATGCCCCCAGGGCATAACTTAAAACCCTTGACCTAAGGACTGTAAGGGACTGTCCTCAAAAACATAATTTCTATCTGGAAATCAACTACGCTGAACAAAATGGCTATCTTTAAATTTTGATTGGATGTGTTTCAGGAAATGGTGGGCGAGGAAGGGGTGTTAGTCACCTTCCAATCACTTTCTCGATTCACACGTCTCGTTCTCGATTGTCCCCGTTCTTTACATAGTCAGCAAGATCGCGCTTCTACTACTACTACTAACAACTCACCGCAGCACCAAGCCGCCTGAGGCCAACACAGCTACGTACGCTCCTCCTCCACCCCAATCTATTCAAAGCCTCCCTTTTTACACCCGCCCACGAAGTTCCCATTTCTTTTAAATCTTTCTTTATGACGTCCTCCCACCCCAGACGGGGACGACCTGCTTTCCGTTCAGCCCTAGATGGTTGGCCGAAAAGAACAATCTTGGGCAATCTGTCATCCTTCATCCGCACAACGTGCACTAACCACCTCAACCTTTCTTTCATTATAGCCCTAGAGAGCGGTATTGAACCACATTTTTTGTATAGCCAATTGTTTGAAACACGGTCAGTCAGCCGGGTACCCAGAACAATCCTTAAGCAATTTCTCTGGAAAACATCTAGCAAATCTTCATCCCCTTTTCGGAGCGTCCATGCTTCAGAACCATATTTGACTAATGTCATCACTTCTAATATTTTAATCTCGGTTTGCAGACTTATCTTCCTATTCTTCCAGACTTTTTTTTAACTGTGAAAAAACACCCTGAGCCTTGGCTATTCTATTTTTAACATCTTCACTGCTCCCACCATCTTTACTTATAATACTACCAAGGTAAGTGAAGCTGTCCACCTGATCAATCTTTTCATTACCCAACATCACCTTTTCATCTTCACTTATTCCTAGCCTTAGTGACTTAGTCTTCCTAACATTAATTTTAAAACCAATTCTAGCACCCTGAACTCGCAAAACCTCTAAAACTTCATTCATTTTACTCTTACTTTCATCTAGGATGCTTAAATCATCAGCATAATCCTAGTCCAGGAGACTTTTTCCTCCCCATTTGATTCCGTGGTCTCCCATTGCCTTTCCTCTGCTCCTTAAAACAAAGTCCATGAAAATCATCCATATAAAGGGGGATAGAAGACAACCCAGCTTAACTCCTGATTTAGTACAAAACCAGCTGCTAACCTCATTTCCTACCTTAACCGCAGCAGTGTTATTCTCGTACATAGCACTAATCACTTTAATGTATTTGTCTGGTATACCATACAAGGATAAAACCTTTACTAAAGCTCTTCTATCAACGGAATCAAACTCTTGCTCATAATCTGTAAAACTGAGGACCAAAGGTGTTTGAAAGCTCATGCACTTCTCAATTATTAGCCTAAGAATGAAAATTTGGTCGACACATCCTCTACCTTTTCCAAAACCGCACTGCTCTTCTCTTAAAACTTTGTCTACGGCATCTCTCAGTCTAAAAAGTATCATCGCGCTGCCTATGATTAATACAAAAATTTTCTATATAAACCTTATTTGCCCCCAGGGCATAACTTACAACCCTTGTACTGAGGGCTCTGAGGGTGTTATCACCCTAAAAGACCTAATTTCCAGAACGTTTAACTACGTTGAACAAAATGGATACCTCAAAATTTTGATTGGATGTGTTTTGGAAAATGGTGGGCGTGAGAGGGGCGCTAGTCGCTATCCAATCATTTTCAACTATTAAAAAAGGCACTAGCCCTATCAATTTCCAATTGAATGAGCCCTTTTGAAGTTTCTATGACAACGCTTTCAATAAAAACTTTATATGCCCCCAGTGCATAACTTTCAACCCTTGCACTGAGGGCTCTGAGGGGGTTATCATCCTAAAAGAACTAATTTCCAGAACTTTCAACTACGTTGAACAAAATGGATATCTAGAAATGTTGATTGGGTGTGTTTGGAAAAATTGTGGGTGTGAGAGGGGCGTTAGTCGCTATCCAATCCCTTTCAACTATTCAAAAAGGCACTAGCCCTATCAATTTCCAATTGAATGAGCCCTTTTGAAGTTTCTACGACAACGCTTTCAATAAAAGCTTTATATGTCCCCAGGACATAACTTAAAACCCTTGCCGTTAGGACTCTGGGGGGAGGGTTTGTCATCCTTAGAGATCTAAGTTCCAAAACTTTCAACTACGTTGAATAAAATGGCTATCTAAAAATTTTGATTTGATGTGTTTGGGGAAAAGGTGGGCGTGAGAGGGGGTTTAGTTGCCCTCAAATCACTTTCGACTATTAAAAAGGATGCTAGCTGTTTGAATTTCAATTCAAATAAGCCCTTTTTCAAGTTTCTAGGACAAAGATTTCAATAAAAACCTTATATGCCCCCAGGGCATAACTTATAATCCTTGCCCTGAGGGTTGTGGGGAAGTGTCCTCCTCAAAAATGTATTTTCTATCTGGATATCAACTACGCTGAACAAAATGGCTATCTCAAAATTTTGATTGGATGTGTTTGGGGGAATGATGGGCGTGGGGGAGGGGGCTAGTTGCCCTCCAATCACTTTTGACTTTTAAAAAGTGCACTAGCCCTTTGAATTTCCAATCGAATGAGCCTTTTTTGAAGTTTCTATGGCGACGTCTTCTATAAAAACCTTATGTGCCCCCAGGGCGTAACTTAAAACCCTTGCCCTGAGGGTTGTGGGGGAGTTTCCTCCTCAAAAACATATTTTGTATCTGGAAATTAACTACGCTGAATAAAATGGCTATCTCAAAAATGTTGATAGGATGTGTTTGGGGGAATGATAGAGGTTGGGGGGGGGGGCTAGTTCCCCTCCAATCACTTTCTACTATTAAAAAAGGCACTAGAACTCTCAATTTCGAATATAATGTATTTAAGTCGCAAAACTAGATATGTTATTATACTATTGGTTAAAACTTAAAGCATTTTTAAAACAAAACACGGTGTAGACTAGTATTTATAACAGTAGATATTTTCTCAATTACATTTTTTACAACTATATAACGGCTATATACGGCTATATACGGCTATATACATTTTGTTTTAAAACTTTGGTTTTATTTCGAACCCACTTGTATTATTAACTGACATTATTTTATAAACCTGTTTGTCTATTCAGACTTTTAAGCTTTTCAATTCTTTTCGAATTTCTAGGTACTTTAGACAGTTTTATAACGTTTTTGTCTGTAATCTCTCTTTTTTTCAGCTTTAATGTCTTTTTGGTTTAAGGCTTTTATTTACAGCTTATATCTGATAAGCTAAAAATTTTAGCTATTCGTCTTTTTACCTGTTTTGGCACTACCAATTGACTTGTGCCCGTACCCTGAAGGTTTGCTTACCAGGGCTGCCTTCTGGTAGCTCCTATAACGTTTCTAAGTTCTCTTGTCATCAGCTACAGCTAAAAAGACTATTATGAACCTGCACACAAAATAATTCTGCACACAATAATCAAATTCTTAAGGCTATTATGTGCCTTACTTTCAATTTTCAATGTCATGCTAGTCATTTTTCTGAAAACGACTTCCACATAAGAGAGCCAAATTTCTTTTCTTGACTACTTTGAGCATTTCTCCAATATTTCTATTAATCTCGGCCCGCGTTTACCAATGTAACGGTGGCTCCGTAGTATTAATGCTACTTATTTGTACTTATTTAGCACAATTTTCATACTAATACGTTCGGCAAGTTCAATAGGTGCGTCTAACAGAGTTTAACTGACTTCATTCAGTTTATTTTTCTTTTAGTTTCGTCTGGCTATATTTTCAACTTGAACCCTTCTCTTTTTTTTTGACCCGATATTTCAATGGAGCCTAAGGGTTTTTTCTCAAGTCTTTTCCCGCTTTTAAAGTAAAATATGTCTTTTTTTTTCTTTTTTTTTAAAGCCTATGTTTATATATTCCATGTTCTTTTTCAATAACCTTAACAAGTTTTTATGCTGATTGCCCTTTATGATCAAATTCATTATCTCCATATTTCTAAGAGGTGGGGGGTTGTCTAATTTTTGCAACCTGTATTTTTTTGAAATTATTCAAATTTTTTTCTTCTAAAGTTTTTGTGTTAGAAAAGTACTGAAGTTTTTCAGCTAATTTTTTTAATTAAGTTTTTCAGCTAAACACTTTTAATTAAGTTTTGCCTTGCATTTGCTAGTTCTCATTTCTTCCTCAAAATGCAATTCTTACGATATATTGGTTGCCAATTTTATCCTATCTTTAAATACTATTTTATTTGCCAAAGAAAGAGAGGCAATAATTCCCTTGCAAGGCTAAATAACTTTGAATTCGGTGCTCCGTATCTGCGGTTTATTGATAAGCTTGAGTTTGGAAAAATTGTGGGTGTGAGAGGGGCGTTAGTCGCTATCCAATCCCTTTCAACTATTCAAAAAGGCACTAGCCCTATCAATTTCCAATTGAATGAGCCCTTTTGAAGTTTCTACGACAACGCTTTCAATAAAAGCTTTATATGTCCCCAGGACATAACTTAAAACCCTTGCCGTTAGGACTCTGGGGGGAGGGTTTGTCATCCTTAGAGATCTAAGTTCCAAAACTTTCAACTACGTTGAATAAAATGGCTATCTAAAAATTTTGATTTGATGTGTTTGGGGAAAAGGTGGGCGTTAGAGGGGGTTTAGTTGCCCTCAAATCACTTTCGACTATTAAAAAGGATGCTAGCTGTTTGAATTTCAATTCAAATAAGCCCTTTTTCAAGTTTCTAGGACAAAGATTTCAATAAAAACCTTATATGCCCCCAGGGCATAACTTATAATCCTTGCCCTGAGGGTTGTGGGGAAGTGTCCTCCTCAAAAATGTATTTTCTATCTGGATATCAACTACGCTGAACAAAATGGCTATCTCAAAATTTTGATTGGATGTGTTTGGGGGAATGATGGGCGTGGGGGAGGGGGCTAGTTGCCCTCCAATCACTTTTGACTTTTAAAAAGGGCACTAGCCCTTTGAATTTCCAATCGAATGAGCCTTTTTTGAAGTTTCTACGGGGACGTCTTCTATAAAAACCTTATGTGCCCCCAGGGCGTAACTTAAAACCCTTGCTCTGAGGGTTGTGGGGGAGTGTCCTCCTCAAAAACATATTTTGTATCTGGAAATTAACTACGCTGAATAAAATGGCTATCTCAAAAATGTTGATAGGATGTGTTTGGGGGAATGATAGAGGTTGGGGGGGGGCTAGTTCCCCTCCAATCACTTTCTACTATTAAAAAAGGCACTAGAACTCTCAATTTCGAATATAATGTATTTAAGTCGCAAAACTAGATATGTTATTATACTATTGGTTAAAACTTAAAGCATTTTTAAAACAAAACACGGTGTAGACTAGTATTTATAACAGTAGATATTTTCTCAATTACATTTTTTACAACGATATAACGGCTATATACGGCTATATACGGCTATATACATTTTGTTTTAAAACTTTGGTTTTATTTCGAACCCACTTGTATTATTAACTGACATTATTTTATAAACCTGTTTGTCTATTCAGACTTTTAAGCTTTTCAATTCTTTTCGAATTTCTAGGTACTTTAGACAGTTTTATAACGTTTTTGTTTGTAATCTCTCTTTTTTTCAGCTTTAATGTCTTTTTGGTTTAAGGCTTTTATTTACAGCTTATATCTGATAAGCTAAAAATTTTAGCTACTCGTCTTTTTGCCTGTTTTGGCACTACCAATTGACTTGTGCCCGTACCCTGAAGGTTTGCTTACCAGGGCTGCCTTCTGGTAGCTCCTATAACGTTTCTAAGTTCTCTTGTCATCAGCTACAGCTAAAAAGACTATTATGAACCTGCACACAAAATAATTCTGCACACAATAATCAAATTCTTAAGGCTATTATGTGCCTTACTTTCAATTAATGTCATGCTAGTTATTTTTCTGAAAACGACTTCCACATATGAGAGCCAAATTTCTTTTCTTGACTACTTTGAGCATTTGTCCAATATTTCTATTAGTCTCGGCCCACGTTTACCAATGTAACGGTGGCTCCGTAGTATTAATGCTACTTATTTGTACTTATTTAGCACAATTTTCATACTAATACGTTCGGCAAGTTCAATAGGTGCGTCTAACAGAGTTTAACTGACTTCATTCAGTTTATTTTTCTTTTAGTTTCGTCTGGCTATATTTTCAACTTGAACCCTTCTCTTTTTTTTCCGATATTTCAATGGAGCCTAAGGGTTTTTTCAAGTCTTTTCCTGCTTTTCCAGTAAAATATGTCTTTTTTTTCTTTTTTTTTAAAGCCTATGTTTATATATTCCATGTTCTTTTTCAATAACCTTAACAAGTTTTTATGCTGATTGCCCTTTATGATCAAATTCATTATCTCCATATTTCTAAGAGGTGGGGGGTTGTCTAATTTTTGCAACCTGTATTTTTTGAAATTATTCAAATTTTTTTCTTCTAAAGTTTTTGTGTTAGAAAAGTACTGAAGTTTTTCAGCTAATTTTTTTAATTAAGTTTTTCAGCTAAACACTTTTAATTAAGTTTTGCCTTGCATTTGCTAGTTCTCATTTCTTCCTCAAAATGCAATTCTTACGATATATTGGTTGCCAATTTTATCCTATCTTTAAATACTATTTTATTTGCCAAAGAAAGAGAGGCAATAATTCCCTTGCAGGGCTAAATAACTTTGAATTCGGTGCTCCGTATCTGCGGTTTATTGATAAGCTTGAGTCTGGGAGAATTACAAGAATGAATTTATGTTCATTACTGCGAGTTTTTTTGTTGTGTAATGTTATATTTTATTTTCAAAGAAAAAGTGGATACGTTTAGTTTCTGTTAGGGTTCGACGGCTTGGGATTTGGGTGTTTGGGTTGGCACAGGTGAAAACCAATTGTTTAAACTAGGGATCTCCTGTGCCAATTCGTTTTCTCAGATCCAATACATCGCTAGAGTTAAAATTATTATCTTGAACTACTGTGATTTTCTTGTGACGATGGGGTTAATTTTCGGCTGATTTTTAATGGATCTTGTCGTTGGCTTTTACCTCCTGGTAAGTTTTTTTTAGGTTATAATTTTTTTTTCGCTTTTCGTTTCCTTTACCCAGCACTCTTTTTGCTTTCTAAGCTTATTCTAAGTTTTGCTTAAACCTTTATAGCGCTTCTTTAAAATTTCTTCTTTTTTTTACCATTTGTAACTAATAAAAAAAATATTCTCTTAGACTATAACTAATTATAATAAGATTACAGCTAGCTTGTACATGTAGTGGCCACATAATGTAAACTCTTGCTGTTTTTCCTATTATAATTATTTTAAAATTCTTCAAAAACAACTTTTCAAATTCGACTGAAAGTGTCACTTCAGAGAGTCAAAGGTCAGTAGATGCATTGCATGTACTTAAAAACGAGAGACCACCAGTGATTGAGCTCAACTCCAAATTTGCTAGCTTCCGATGACCCTATTTCTGTAAACTAATCTTCTTCGTTTTTTTTTTTTTTTTTTTTTTTTTTTTTTTTTTTTTTTTTTTTTTAAATTATCCCCCCCGAAAGAAAACAAAATATTTTTTTTCAATATAAATATCAAAAGAATTGCCTTTAATGCTGATTCTAAATATGTATAATTTAATTAGGTTCACTATACCCATTTAAAAGTTACGTGGCCTTACTTATTTTCTTTTTTTATGAAACGAAGCCTAATTCATTTTGACAAGTCTTGACATTTCACCGCTCGCGAAGTCTTATCTCGTATTGGAAACAAAATTTTTGCAGGAACCTATGATGTCACTTCCGATCGGAGCTAATAATTTGGCGTTGGAATGTGACGTTCATAATTTTTACTGGCTATATATATTTGAATGAAAACTTGATGTTATCTTTGTTCCGATTAAAAAAGAAAATATAGATATTTCTTTAGTGGCTTTTATACTCGTTTAATTTTTATTTAATATTTTTTTGTTATTATTGTTTTATTCAAATATTAATCTGCTGGGGGCTGCGCTTGTTCTGCCTTTCTCCGTTTCCTAGTCCGAGTTCTGGACTCCAAATTTTTGGTTTTCTTCTCTATAATATTGGCAAGTTTTTCCGTGGTTTCTATAGTGTGGCTTACAAGGTTCTGAGTCCAAGTGCTGTTTTGTTGCCTCGTCAAATATCTTCAATCTTTGTTTCTCTTGATGTTTGGCCTTTTTCATAAGTGTTATAGCAATTTGTGTGGCTGACAAAGGAACTTCTTGCTGCCCCTTTGGTTTCTTTACTGTTCTCTATAATTTTTCTCTCAAAGAAGGTTTTCTTGACGATGGCCCAGGTTTAGCTATATCGGTTTCTTTCGAAGAATTTTCGGTGTCACATTCTGTTAGCTCAAGTCTGGTAGATTGCGTTTGTTCCAAAAGTCATTTTTGCGCTACGACAGTAGGTGAGTCTAGTGTATGAAAATCAGATAATTCTTTGGTTTCTTCCAATTTTTCTTTCTCTTTGGATTTAACCTCAGGTTTATTATGTCTTAAACCAGTAGGTTGTGTTTGAGGCTCTTCTCTGTCGCTTTCATCGCTAGTATCCGATGAATATTGAACTTTTCCTTTTTTCTCTTGTTTGTTGTGGAAAGTTTGCAGCCAAGACTGGGCTAAATATTCCTTCCACTTCTCCCAACTGTTGTGGTCATTAAAAAGGTCATAAGATTCATATGGTCTTCTGATATATACTGGTGAGATTGTGTCTTCTATTTCTTCTTCTGAAAACTATAGGCTCTGTTTTCCACGGTTTTGAAAAATATCCCTTTTTCATTTTTTTATGGTGCACTATTTCTTCCTTTTCCTTATACTGATGCTTTAGAACATATGTTAAGTTATTTGGTAGAATTTTTATAATCCTGTAGGGTCCCTCCCATTTCGGTTTTAACTTTTTGTTCCTTCCAGATTCGTTTTGTAAACATAAACCAAATCTCCTAAACAGTAACTCGTTTTATTTTTGCTTGTTCTGTCATATTTTTCTTTTTGTTCTGTTTTCGCATCTTCCTGATTGTCTTTAACTTGTTCCATAGCTTTTTTCATTCGCATCACCATCTCTTGCTTATATTGGTCTAGGTTGTAAAATATTCTGTCATTTTGTATTTCATCTAAACAAATTCTGGGATCTCTTATGTGTTGCAAAAAAAAGGCGTTTCTTTTAAGGTACGTGAAAAAGCCGTATTTTTTGCAAATACTACAAATGGTAAATGTTCATCCCAATTTTCATTTTCCTCTCTTGCATGTATTCCCAGCATGTAAGCTAATTCCCTATGCTTACGTTCAACCTTCCCATTAGCTGCTGCCAGGTAAGACGAGGTAAACCATCGTTTAACCCTCAGATATTCTGTAATTTCGTCTAATAATTTGGCTCTAAAACATGGCCCATTGTCGCTAAGTAAAACTCTAGGGAAAATCCCGTGTTCCAGAAATAGGCGATTGACCAAAACTTTTGCAATGGTTTTTGTCTTTTCATCTTTAATTGGAAAAGCGTATAAATATGAATTAAAATCGTCTACTATGGTTAGTACACACCTTATTCCTTTCCTGGAAACTGGTAAACTTCCCCCGGATCCCCAAATGTCTATTGACATTATTTCTCCTACCCCTGAAGGGGTGGGGTATTGACCTAATTCAGCCCTAGGGGTCTTTGGTGGCGACTTTTGTTTGGCGCACTCTTGGCAGCTTTGTATAAAAGCTTTTACTTTGGAGTACATTTTTGGAAAATAAAAATTTCCCTTCAGTCTCCCCATATTTTTTGATTCTTCCATGTGACAGCCAATCGTTGCATGTGCCGTCTGTAAAACTTCTCCTTCCAGAGATTTTGGAATTACTGGAATAATTTTTAAGTCATTTTGTCTATATTCTTGCGATGGTCTATGGTATCATACTAGAAGATTTTCACTTTCGTCCAGATCAAAATTGTCTAAGTCCTTCAAAAAATGTTTAAAGTGCCCTGGCAGTTCCGTTCCTTTTGATAAAAAGGATTTCATTGCTAAACAAAAATCATCTTTATTTTGATGCTTCGAAATATTTTCATCAGACAGTATTTCTACCCCTTCCAGTTCTTTCTGGATGGTTGCTATCACATTTCCTTCCTTATCTGGATTTCGTGATAAATAGTCTGGTAAAATATTTGTACGGCCCTTTATATATATTGGAGTATATGAATATGCTTGCAGACGCAGTATCCACCGTGTCAGCCGAGCTGAAGTATTTTGCACCGTATGTAGCCAAACTAATGATTTTTGGTCTACTCGTAAAATAATTTTTTTCCAAGTAAAAATTGTCGAAAATATTCCGTAAATACTACAACTGCTAGACACTCCCTTTCAACTGTCGAGTATTTTTTTTTCTGCTTCCGTCAGTGACCTACTGGCGTATTGAACTATTGATTCTACTCCTTCAGAATTAATGTTTAATAATATGGCCCCTATACCGTACCCCGAAGCATCTGTTTGCAAACAGAAGTCTTGTGACAAATCTGGTAGTTTTAGTATTGGTGCCAGTAATAATTGCCTTTTTATTTCATTTAGTGCTTGTTTTGCTTCCGCTGGACATTCGAATTTACCTGATTTCTTTAAAAGGTTCGTCAAAGGTTGTGCTATTGTGGCATAATTTTTAATATATCGTCTGAAATAGCTTAATAACCCACAAACTGATCTGCAGCTTTTTTGATCTTTAGGAGGCTGTAAATTTTCTATGACTGTAAATTTTTCTGGATTTGGTGAAATAGTACCTTGGTTTATGAGGTGTCCAAGAAATACTAATTTTGGAACTATTATTTTTAACTTTTCTGGTTTTAATTTTAAGCCTGCTTTTTCAAACTTTTCCAGTATTTTTCCGACCAAGTGGTCTTCCAAGTTTTCATTAAACAGAATTACATCATCTAAATAAGCCAAGGTATCTTTTTTCCTTCCTGGTTCGTTATCTTTTAACACAGAATTCATTAGGCGACTAAAACAATTTGGACTAAATAATAAGCCAAAGGGCATACGTTCAAACGTGGACGTTCTCCCATCGTCTAAGATTACTGTAGCCTTATGCTTAGTTTCTGCATCTAAAGCGATTTGCCAATATCCTGCTATTAAATCAAAACTAGTGTAATATTTTGAACCCCCTAAGGAATCTAAAATCGAATCAATTCTTGGTAACTTCATCACGTCTTTAATCGTGACGGCGTTTAGTGACCTAAAGTCTATACATAATCTCCAGGTGTTATCTTTTTTTCTGACTATTACTAATGGAAAGCACCAATCACTAATGCTTTCTTTAATTATACCCTGATCTTCCATTTCTTTTATTTGGCTTTCTAACCATGGCTTTAAATGATAAGGTGTTTTATACGGTGACTTTTTCATTGGAGGGCCCTCTGTTGATATCTTGTGCGTGATTAAGTGAGTTAATCCGTAATCTGCTTCGTGTCTTGCAAAAGTCCATTTAAAATCCCAAAGAATATTTTCCACCCTAGTTTTTACGTTTTCCGGTAAATGTTTTAAATCGAATTGTTGCAAAAAATCTGTTTTCGCCATTCCATACTCTTCTTGTGGTTGTGGTTTTAATGAGGATAAATGTTCGTGGCTAGAAGTGAAGTTTACGCTTAATTCTGGACTGTTTAGAGATTTTATTTCTGAATTTGAAATCTTTTCTACTGATCCAAGTTCTACCTGGTTCGGTTTTATTTTATCATTACTTAGATTTGATAGTTTTAAGTATGCTATACCATTTTCAATTTTTATAACTTGATTTTCCACGAAAATCATTTGGTATTCTTTTATGGTGTACCCCCCTATCACGGCATCCATCATTTTAACCTTTCCATCTTTTTCATTTAATGTAGCTAGAACTTGAGCTGTCATTCCCCCTTCTATTGTGATTTTTCCGCTTATTTTTAGGTTATAATTCGAATCTTCACTTTCTTTATTTGTTGTTACGCAAATTTGGCTTTTACTTTCATTTGCCTGGTTTATTGTGATTGTATTGGATATGGGTTCCCATACAATCCCATATTTTCTGATGGCATCTACTCCTAGAATACAAGGAAATGGTAGCTGCTTGCATATTATTACTGTTATTGTTATTTCTTTATCCCCTGCACTAAATTTTAGTAGACATTCTCCCAAAATTGTCAGCTTGTGCCCTGTCACTGATGTTAGGGTATTTTGGCATCTGCTTACTCGATTTTTGACACTAGGAGGAAGCCTATTGAAAACTTCCTCTCGAATTAATGATTTAGTTGCGCCTGTATCTAGTAAACATGGTAAATTTTGAAAACACGCAATTTTAAAACAACGCAGAATTGGTAGATTATTATTATTTGCATTTGTATCACAACATTCTAAACTATATAGGGGTCTTTGTAAGGAAACAGCTCTGTCGACCCTTACAGGCTGGTTTCTTCGTTTAAATGCCCACTGTTTGGCCAAAAATTTTTGGGATTATCCCAGTTTTCTTCAGCGCTGCTACTTTGATCCTGGGTATTGTTAACCGTTTGCCTTCTAGGCCTAAATTCAGGAATATAATTAGGTGTTTGCCAAGTATTATTTGTTCCCTGCCTTTCTAAATTTCTGTCCCCCTGCGTTCTTAACTGGTGTTTTTTTTTGTACGTCTGGCCTTCTTTGGGTATTTTATGCCAGCAATCTGCCGCATAGTGATTTGGTTTGCCACAATTTTAGTAATTGAATCTTTTCCTATATTGCTTGGTAATTTGCCTTTCCTCGTGGGGTCTATATCTATTTCTATATATTCTTGACCTGCCACCGTTTGCTCTATAATTTTCCTCAGGAGGAGGAGGTGGGTGTCCATAATACTTGGTATTCCAAGTCATTAAGGATCTAATACCATGGGATTGGTCGTCAAATGGGGAGGGGTCAGTCCATTTTGGGAAGGATTGGCCTTCCTCGTGCCTTTTTGGTTCACGATTCGGCTCCTCAAAGTTCATTCTCTTCTGTCCCCTTTCATATTTTTTACTTTCTTGGGCTCCTGTGTTATTTGTTGACATCTGGTCAAACTTTTTCATAGCCTCGTCAATTTTTACCTCTGTTTCGACTAGTATTATAGCCTGCTCTAAATTTTCAGGTTTCCGCGATAATATTAGTCTTAATAACTTTTTTGGTAACCCTTGGGTAAAAGTATGTAGTTTACTTTTTGTACTGTCTCGTCATTTCCTCCTTTCTCTAATTGTAAACAAATGGATCTACAAATTTTGTCTGCATATTCCCTGATACTAGTTGAGGTATCGAATGTGACTACCTCTGTTCTTAGCCTCTCGGAGATGCTTGTCTCTATGAATCTTGTTTTAAAAGATTCAATTAGAGTACTGATGTCCTTGGGCTCTTTTTCCTTAATTGCCTCAAAATGTTTAAGGGCGCTTCCCTTTAATCTGGCTGCAACGCATTGCTCTTTGACTTTATTTTCAAAGGATTCAGTTAGTTCGTCGAAAATTTTTGATTTTTCGATAAACTCATCTACATCTGAATTTCCCGTATATTCTGGTATAATTTTTGCAATTTCAAGTACTGTTGATAGGGAAGTCATTTTTTCCTCTGGTAAAGCCATTTTATTTCAATCTACTATTTTTGTCTAGCCTTCTCGACCCAGTTTTTCTAGCGACCACCAGTTGTTGTGAAGCGTTATTTGTGGTATTTGGGGGTCGTAGTCGTAGATGCCTTTATTCTCCCTTTATAGGGGAGATAAACTCTGGCCCTAAGGTAATTAAACTTTGGTAGCGTGCCTTAGGCTATGACCGAAATAATGAGGCGTACCGACTGGGTATGTCCGAGAGGTTAAAAATAGATCGTAGAGAGGTTGTCTAAAATACAATACTTTTATTCATTTAACATATAATATAATCGTATATATTCTGTCTACTGGGACTGGCTGTCCCAAGTAGACCACAAGTCTAAAAAAACAACAATAATATATAAATAGATACTTAGACACTTACAATGATAAGACAAAGTCCCAAAGTATTTCTAAAACAAGGGACCAGAGGTCAGTCCGGCATAAAAGTTAGTATAAGATCGCCCCTTCCGATAAAATGTAGCTTTTATACATTTTTATCAACCACACCTTCCCACGTAATCGCTAGAAAGTGGTAATTTCTCAATTTCCCGTTAAACAGAACTTAGCAGGATATGTTCCTTATCTTAATAAAAAGTGGTATTTCAAAACTTTCTATTTGCGTCATATATATTTTCACTAAATTAATAATTAACTAAATTAGAAAGCTTTACCACATTTGAAAATAAGACAAATTTGATGGGTAAGACTAAACTTGATGAAACTTATATATTTGAAATCAGCATAAAAATCTGATTCTGTTTCTGTATCTATTAGTATCAAAATGAGTGATACTTTAGGTAGATTGAGTTAAAGGGTAACTGTGCGATGCTGTGCTAGCCCCAAGGGGATTAGTGCTGTAGTGATTTATTATTATTATCATTATTCGCAGTTGTATTATTATTGAATATTTGATAAATGCAAATAAAAGCGAAAACAAATCCCCTCCCTTCCCCCAACACAATTGTGGGCTTCAGCTTAAACTCCGACAATGATAGCTGTAAGATATCTGCTAATCTGAGAAGCTGCTAATCAATGTATTAGCTTAAAGTTTTAGTTAGAGTTGAAGTTTAGTTTAGTTATAGTTAAGAGTTTAGAGTTTTAGCTTAGAGTCTTAGCTTAGAGTTTTTGTTAGAGTTCTAGTTTAGTTTAGTTTTAGTTAAGAGTTTAGAGTTTTACCTTAGAGTCTTAGCTTAGAGTTTTAGTTAGAGTTGAAGTTTAGTTTAGTTATAGTTAAGAGTTTAGAGTTTTAGCTTAGAGTCATAACTTAGAGTTTTAGTTAAAGTTGTAGTTTAGTTAAGTTTTAGTTGAGAGCTTAGAGTTTTAGCCTAGAGTCTTATCTTAAGAGTCTTAGCTTAGAGTGTTTGTTGAAGCTCTAGTTTATTTTAGTTTTAGTTAAGAGGTTAGAGTTTTACCTTAGAGTCTTAGCTTAGAGTTTTTGTTAGAGTTAATAAAGTTTTTGTTAGAATAAAATTAAAAAGTATGGCAAAAAGGGTGCGTTCCAGAAGTCGATTATGATTGTATCCTTGATTTATTATAAAATACTTTTATCTGTGTAATTTATGTCATTATTCGTCAATACTTTCAACGCACAATCTGCGTTGTGATTTGCTAATTGCTCGTCATTTTTGTATATTATCGTCTCTCGTTTTAAATTTCCAGCCCCTTCTAATTACTGTATGTTAATATCCCACCTAATTGATAGTAAACTGTGATTTGTTTGTCATATATTTTTGTTGGCTGATGATTCTGTTTCCCTGAGTTAACATATAATTACTGTAAATTATCCGGACGAAAATGACATTGTCATTTTTTGGTATTATCTTCTAATATCTCTGATTGCGCTGAAGAAAGAAGGCAGTTTTACTACTACTACTACGAACTATTCACTGCAGCACCAAACCGCATGCGGTCAACAAAGATACACTCTTCCTTCGCCCCAGTCTTTTCAAAGCTTCCGTCTTTGTACCCTCTCAAAGAGTTCCAAATTCCTTTAAATTCTATCTTACAACTTCTTCCCATCTCATTCGGGGACGACCAGCTTTTCGTTTGGCCTTAGATGATTGGCCGAAAAGGACGATCTTTGGCAATCTGTCATTCTTTGCCGTTAGAACGTGTCCTAGCTATCCAAACCTTTCTCTCATTATAGCCATTATAAACCACATTTTTCGTTCGGCTTACTGTTCAGAATGTGGTCGACTAGGGCTTTCCAAAAGAATTAGTAAACAATTATTTTGATAAACATCTAATAAATCCTCCTCTATTTTTGATGTGTCTATGGATCAGCACCACAGTTGACCAGTGTCATTACTGTAGCTTCCAATGTTTTAGTCTTACTTCCCAGACTTATTTTCTTATTCTTCGAAATAATTTCAGTTGTGAAAAACACCCTGGCCATAGCTATTCCACTCTTGAAATTTTCACTGCATCCACCATCGTTACTGACAATACTACCCAGATAAGTGAAGGTATCCACTTCAATCAATATTACCTCTACACCTTCATTTATTCCGAGCCTAAGTGACTTAGTCTTCTGAATTAATTTTAAAACCTATTCTTGTGCCTTGAACTCTCAAAACCTCCAAAAAATCTTTCATTTGCAAAAATCTCCGTCTAAAACGCTCAGATCATCAGCGTAATCTAGGTCTAGGAGAATTCTACTCTCCCATTTGATTTCATGCTCTCCCATAGTCTTTGCCATGTTCCTTAGGACAAAGTTAATCAAAATGAAACATGCAAATGGGGATAGAACGCAAACCCGATTAATTCATGATTCAATACGAAACCACCCACTATCTTCATATGCACTCATACATAGCACTAATCACTAAATGTATCTATCTGGTATACCAAACAAGGATAGGACTTTTGATAAAGCTCTTTTATTGCCTTCATCAACTACCTTTTCATAATCTGTAAAACTGAGGACTAAAGGGGTCTGATAAAACGGGGTCGGGTGTCTATTCCCTTTGATATTTGCAACACTGCATCTTCCAGATCTTCAGTAATTTTATCATTGGCCTTCACTTCAAGCCTGCCTAATTTATATTTTTCATGTCTTTTCTACTTTCCTTACATTCTTCTTATTCTCATATGATCTATCACTCAGATACTTCTTGTACAAACCCATCCTCTTCTGTACCAAACACAAAAGTGTTTTCACTATTATTCCTAACTGCGTTTACAACTTTCCTCCCTAAGATACCAACCGCTGCTTCACAAACTATTTTCCTGAAAGCATTCCATCCACCTTCTACATTATCAAATGTTAAGCTGTCCAGTCTTATATTCAACTATTCCCAGAAAGTTTCTTTCAAGTTCTCGCCCTGGAGTCTACTAATGTCACTACTTCCCAGCAGGTAGTTACCCTTCCTAAATTTCAGCTTTGGATTAACCCCAGAAACTACTGTATGTTGATCTTTACTGTTAACACCAATAGCAGCACTACATCATACCTACAAAATTGCAGCGGACTACAACCGTTATTTTTAATTTTTGAACACTTTGCTTATGATGATTGATTTTAAATGATCATGTTGGCAGTTTCATGGATGTTTGCCTTAACCTATTGTGAACGGACAATTTTTTAGTGCGAAAGGTTGTACTTCATTTAACCCCTTAGCAGAAGAACCTACGTACATAGTGCGAAAGCTGCTTAATCCACCTCACAGCCCGTTCTGGGCGTTAGAGACCCGATAGGCTGGACTTGGGCTTTACAAAAATTTCTCAATCACGGTTTCTTAGGATAAATTGAATTAGAAAAGGATTAGAATTAAAAAAATCAAAATTAAAACCATAATTAAAATTCTATTTAATCCACATTTTACTATCATTCCAAAATCGGTGTCAAGCGGAATACAATCTTTTAACTAGATAAATTCCTATTAATATTTTAGTAAATGGAAGCTTATACTAGCTTGAACTATTTGAATGTACTTCATAGAATTGGACCTGTTCCAAGTGACGCGCCTGCACCATTTGAACGAATTTATACGTTTGTAGAAGTAGTTTGTGTTTCCATGCTCTGTTGGCAGGACGTTTTCGTTTGTTGACAATTCTGTTTCTACGATCTGACAGAAAATTTGCTAGTAACAATCCGTATGGCAGAAACAAACTTCAAAATGACAACCAGCTTTGGATTATATTGAGCTTAAAGCCAAGAACATCCTTTAGATTATCATTGAGAATAACCTTTTCATTGGCAATAGGTGAACTAATATAGATCTTGCCCTCCTCCTTTGAATAGTTGAAATGAAAAGCTCCTTTTTTACGAGCGGAAATTCTTTTATTAATAGAACGACATAAATCATTCATACAGGTGAGTTCCTCGTCGGGTAATTCAATATATGGATAATTCATCCAATTGATTTTTTGAATTTGCTCTTGATAACCTGAGGGTAGTGGCGGCCAATCATAGGGTCTAATTTTTATCTCATATTTACGATCTTTTCTCAGGATGTCGTAGTTATTTTTGAGAATACAGTCGACAAGAGCCACTTAATACTTTCCGTCGAATTTGATGGTGGGAGAGTTTCGTCCAAAAATCACTTGTTCTATTCAAGTCATTGTAGAGAGGATCAGAAAAATTGGACATGAAAGTCACATAGAAATCATTGGGCATTGTTAATGTCTTCAGCACTGACCCAAGAATCAAAATCAGAGTTGTATCCTAGCCAGCGAACAAGCAACTGTCTCTTGCCCCTACGAGTACGACTCTTTAATATATTTTCAATTGGATAAATTTCACTAGTGTTTCTAACTTTTTGCAGTTCATATTCATAAAAACCGCCGAGAATCTCATCATCTTTAGTGTCTCGCAGTCGATATGTCGTGGGTTCCGTGTCCAGGATTTTGGACACTTTAAAAAGTTCAGTGCTCCATAAATAATTTCCCTTTTCAAAAATATTGGTGGTTCTATTAATTCGAACAGTATCACCAACATTGAATTTCTTCTTTTCCTCTTCTTCTCATTACCACCATTGGAATATTGCCTTAGAAAAGTATCAAATGTATTTTCACTACAATGAACTTCCCGAGGGCTTGAGTTGGACAGTGATTGATGAGGTCGATGGTTATATATCTGCATGATTTTATCTAAATCATGAATAAAAGCAGATGTGTTTTTCAGTGTACAATATCTTGAAATTAATAGACGAATCGTTTTTATCAATCGTTCAGCCAATGCAGCCTTTATCGGGCTGTGACTATGATAAAGTGTCGTATTATATTTCAATAGAACCTTTTGCACATGGGGATTAGCAAATTCGCTTCCACGATCCGATTGAATTTTTCTATAGCAATCCTGTTCAAGAATACTTTCTAAGGCATGAGCAACTTCAACACCTCTCTTTGATTGCAATGGAATGGCCTAGGCATAGCAACTAAATATATTGATTGCCACTAGAATATATTTGTAGGGTGCATTGTAACGCCGTTGAATCGCGTCTAAAGTTAAAAGATCCGTTTGCATTATATGCAGAGGGAAAAAGGCTTTAGTTTGTCGATATTGTTTTCCACGAAGCCTGTGATTCCGATGCAGTGTGTAACTTGGTTCATTCTGTAGATACTCATTTTCTTTTTTTAATGTGCTGCCAGAGACAACTTTAGAAAGCGTTTTGGGGGAACTTAGACTTCCCGCTTCACCAATATTTTCATAGACATGCTTCAGAACTTCAACCATTTTGAACGCAAACACATAGTGTAATGTCCACTCCCCTTTTGCATACTGGAGGGTGAATCAATCCGTCTTCGCTTTTGACTAGCAGCCACAGGTGTTATAAAATCATTGCTGCTGCTGCTAGTATTTTCCAATATTGAATCTTCTTCTTTTTTAAATGGTGTTGGCGTTGTCGGAGGACTATATTCTCTTAGTTTTTTTTTAGAATTTGCTTATTGCCAATAAGACTTTTGGGAAAGTTTGATGCATTTAGAAAGGCGTATAGATTATTGTCAAATGATAAATGTCCTTTACGATTCGTCACCATATCACAAATTAAATCACAATATTTTTCCCACAATATTGCTGAAAAATTTCATATCACGCAATATTGCATATCACAATATTGCTTTTGAGCTCCCAAAACCTGTTTTTTGAAAATTTTGAGGACGAATTCTGAAAAAGTGTACCAATAAACAACGGGTCTGGCAGATATCCAGCATCTAATGGGGATGTTAGATTTTAATTATCTAACGTTATTCCATGCTAAAGTTAGGGGCGTCTTTTTTACGTCCTCGCAAAATTGTAAGTTAACTATTTTTCTAACAGTTCCATTCTAGGGAGCTAAAAAAAATTTAGCGAACATTGATTACAAATATCTCTAGCAAACCGAATTGCTGTTGTAGAAAATTGTTGGAGACTTTTTAAGATATTTATAAAGAGAGAGGGAAACCTTAAGGGAGAGCAATTTTTTTTCTTGGCTTGTATTTATTTGCAGTTTTTCCCAATTTATCCATTTCTGAGAATCGTTAGTTAATAACGGTTTTTTTTTTCAGGCCCTAGCAGGAAATTGCTAACTAGTATTTCATTTAGGATTTTTTTTTTTAAATAAACGCACAAATGTTTAAAATCAAATGTAATGAAAATGTATACCCAAATAATAAATATTTCCAAATTCTATGCCTTGCATATAAATTTATCGTAACATAAAACATTAAAGAAAATACAAAAAAACATATTTGCGGGTTTCTGTATTATGACACATTCCATTAAGGGTTTTAATTGCGATATCCGCTTTGCAATTGTTTTTTATTGTAAAAAAAACAAGTTATTCAAAATGTTTTACTGTTTTAAGAAGTCATCTGTCATATTTTTATTTCCCAGTATATCGTGAAGCTGACTATAGCTATATTATTAGGCAAGTATTCTTGTTTTAAGTGGCCTGGAAACATCATAGTAAAATAACAGCTAAACCACAAACATTACCGGCTACCATTCCCATGCAAAATGAAGTTTTAATGTTATTTTTGAAACTTCTGACGGTATATTGTACTCTTACTTATTTCCTGTGGTTTCCAGTTTTCCAAAAAAAGATGTCCGTTATTTTACTTTGCCTGCCCTACAATTGTTTTCATAATTTATATTATACAACAAGTGTTAGTGGATTATGCCCCTTTAAACAACCCAGGGAGGAGAAAATGATCCTATCGTTGTTTGTTTTAAAATGCAATAGATCTTGGATTAAAAGAACTAAATTGTAGAACGCACATTACAGTCTTTTCAATATGTATGTCAAAATCAAATGTTCCTAACTATACCTTAATTTTTCAGCCATTACCTATGCTGATACCAATTCCTGCGTCTGCTCCACTGTCAATGCCTTCTACACCGTCAACCAGTGGAGTCACTCTTTCAAAGAACTCGTCTTAAAATACTGACAGTCGGAAGGTAGATATGTTTTGTGTCGTATACTCTAATTTATAATCGATGTTTCTGTTGTTTTTTTCTTGTTTTTTTTCGAATACCGTGACTATAACAAACGAAAACCATTCAGGATGAAGCAGCAGTTCAAATTATTAGAATGTTAAATTTTTCTAAGGGACTCTCTTTGTTTTATTTTATCATAGACAGTGCAATGGTGCTGCTTAAGTAAAGAGTGAAGTGGGCTCTTTGTACTATTTTTTTCACCGAGGCACTTTGTATGGAAGGAGAGGTAGTGCTACTACCTGTACTACTACTAAGGGTAATGCTATTAATATGGTTGTTTTGTTGAATCAAAATAAGTTATGTCTAAGCAGCGTGTCAAAAGGGCATATTAGCAATTTCTCAGGATCTGCTTAGAGTATTCAGTTGAAACTCCCAGGGCATGTTAAGGGAGACGATGAACTAAAGAAGAGGCACGATGTACATACTACTACTACTACGCTGCTACTGATACTGCTACTATCACTACTATTGCTAAAGCTAATGATATTGAGCTGAAACTTTCTGGGATTAATGGGTGTTTTTGGGACTAAATCAAAACACGCTATGTTCATACAGGTTATCAAAAGGTTGTATCAGCAATGTGTTAGAAACGGTCCAGAGTATTGAGTTAAAACTATAAAGATACCAAAAAGGCACTATATTAATACTATTAATGCTATTACTACTACTAATAAGTCTTCTTCGGCCACTGCTGCTGGTTTTGCGATCAGCCCTATTGCTAATTCTAAGGGTATAAAAGTAAATCTCTTGGAGAGCGGTGAGGGTGGTGTTGAGCTAGGGCTCAACACCAGGAATAGCTAGGGCTGTTTCGTTGGAACTTCCAGAGCCTAATATTGGACATGTTTAACTAAATCAAAAGACACTATGTTCATTCAAGTTTGTAATAAGAGCGTATTTGCAATATCTTAGGAATTGATAAAGGTATTGAGTTGAAACTTTCAGGGCATGATGTGAAAGATGTTTAGCTACGCATGGATGCTAAAAAGGTGTAGGTGCAACATATTTGGAGTTTTTGAGGGCACTAAGGTGAAACTTTCTGAGGATGTTGGGGTATTCTGTTGAAAATCAAAACGTACAATATGCAGGCAGGTTGTCGAAAAGGTGTATTAGTAATATTTCAGGGTTGAGGGCATTAAGGTGAAACTTTCTGAGGATGTTGGGGTATTCTGTAAAAAATCAAAACGTACAATATGCAGGCAGGTTGTCGAAAAGGTGTATTAGTAATATTTCAGGGTTGAGGGCTAAATAAAGGTGTTAAACTGAACCTTTCAGGGCCACTATAGCTAATACTGTTACTTCTACTTTTTACTACTACTACTACAACGATTATGTATGCTACTACTACTAATGTGACTATTTACGACTCTGACTCCTTGCGTTTGTGACTATTTACGACTACAAATACTTGTAACTGTGACTAATTTTGACTCCAACTACTTATGACTGTGACTGTGACTACTTGAAACTGTAATTGCGACCGCGTTTAACTTTGACTGCAATTACGACTCGCATCTGCAGCTATTTACGACTACTACTGCCACTAATTGTGAAAGTTACTGCGAATGTTTGACACATTGGCTCTGAATATTTGAAACTACGACTACTTGTGCTTGTCGCTATGGCTAATTGAATTGTGACAGTGGCTACAAGCCACTGTGACTACTGTTAACGGTAACTGTGACTACTTTCAAATGCTACTACTGCGCAGTCACAGTCATTAGTAGCTGCAGAATCAGGGAGTAATTGCATTTTCAGATAGAGTCCAGATTAGTCGCAATCACAGTCATTAGTAGCTGCAGAAGCAGGGAGTATAGCATTTGCAGATGGAGTCGAGATTAGTCGCAGTCGCAGTCATTTGTAGCTGCAGAAACAGGTAGTATAGCATTTGCATATAGAGTCGAGATTAGTCACAGTCGCAGTCATTAGTAGCTGCAGAAGCAGGGAGTAATTGTATTTGCAGATAGAGTCGAGATTAGTCGCAGTCGCAGTCATTAGTAGCTGCAGAAGCAGGGAGTAATTGCAGTTAAAATTGCATGAAGTCGCAATCACAGTTCAAAGAAGTCACAGTAATGAGTGATTGGAGTCACAATTAGTCGCAGTCACGTATGCAAGTCAAGTATTCGCACTTGCAAGAAGTCACAAACGCAAGGACTCACAGTCGTAAATAGTCGCACTATCAGCAGTAGTAGCAGTGGCAGCATACATAAACGTTATATTATTATTATTACTAGCAGTAACTGTAGTGGTCCTTAAGGGTTAAATTTAATAATCTTAAAAGTGTAGTTCCTGAGATATTGATGATGCACCTTTATGACTACGCCCTAGGGTTTATGCTTACCATGCATGTTTTTGGCCAATTTTAAATAGATCATAATACTCTAATACTCTAATGATAAGACTCTTTGATGGGCGATAATTTTTCCACGCGTAGCCTCGAGGTGGAGTTGTAGTACTCCTACGGGTATATGCTCTTACACGTTAATAAATCATACATTTCATCGTCTGGAAAGTGATGTTTGAGGAGGAGGTAATTACTAAAATCATGACTTTTCTGTACTTGAATGAGTTGACTTAGAGATTTGGGGAAGAAGCTATAAGAATTTAAAAAATGGATTTTATTCAAGCACGTATTGCCATTATCAATTGTTTTCCATTTAAATTTTAAGACTAACAAGTGTTACTGGATTATGCGCCTTTAAAAAAAGCTGCTGCAATGGTTTTCCCAACAGCAGAGAAATAAGACGCTAGCTGACTTTCAATAACATCTTTGCTGGATACTAGCTGGCCGTTGATTAAAAGACTTTCAGGTAAAGGTGATTTGAGAGGCCCAGGTTTAAGAACTGAATTAACAGGTTTCCAGGTCTTTCTACCATCTTTCCCACAATCAGACAACTTCCCAAAATATAATTCAGACTTAACGAATAATTGATTTAAACACGCTCCTGTAACTCTTATATTCATCCAGGTGACGGACTAAAGAAGAAGCTTTCCACTTTTTCCAAAGATGATTCTTTTCTCTCCAGCTCTTGATTAAACTGGAAATAATTCAAGGGTTTAAAGGCTCTGATTTTTTTAGCCGATAGTGCAAAGATAAGAGTTTGCAGGTTTGGAATATTACAGACTTCACTGAACCGTAAACGAAAAATTAACCGAGAATAACGGGTTTTAATTTTATTAAGGCAGTGAATAAATAACAACAAAATAAACACGTAATTGAAAAACACTCCGAATATTTCGGCCCCATGTCCGGGAGCCTTTCTCAACGGAAAAAAGGGAGGAAAACAAAAAAAAATGTTCTTTTCTTTTTTGAACATTTTTTTTCTCCTTTTTTCCGTTGAGAAAGGCTCCCGGACGTGGAGCCGAAATATTCGGAGTGTTTTTTTTAATTAAGTGTTTATTCTGTTGTTATTTATTCAGTGCTTCAATAAAATTAAAACCCGTTTTTCTCGGCAATCAAGGCCGTATCTAGGAGGTGGGTTAGGGGGATTTTGAGCCCCCTCCCCCTAAATTTTCGCCCGACTCCTAAAAACGTAGCAAAAGTGAATATAAACCATTTTTGTATGTGCTTCTAAAAGTTTTTTGTACCACCCCCCCCCCCTCGAAGAGATCCTTTAGTCAGTTTAAGGTGAGACAATTGCATGTAAAATGAACTTGATACCTTAGTAGGAATGACATCTTGACCTGATGATGAAGTACCTTGTAGAGAAGAGATGATCCTAGAAATTTCAGATTCACTTACAAGCTCAATTCCCATTGATTTTAGACAAGCCGGGCATAAATAGGACTTGTACTTTGGATTAGAAGGCGCCGGCAAAAAAAGCTGCTGCAATGGTTTTCCCAACAGCTGAGAAATAAGACGCTATCTGACTTTCAATAACATCTCTGCTGGATACTAGCTGGTCGTTGATTAAAAGACTTTCAGGTAAAGGTGATTTGAGAGGGCCAGGTTTAAGAACTGAATTAACAAGTTTCCAGGTCTTTTTACCATCTTTCCCACAATCAGACAACTTCCCAAAATATAATTCAGACTTAACGAATAATTGATTTAAACACGCTCCTGTAACTCTTATATTCATCCAGGTGACGGACTAAAGAAGAAGCTTTCCACTTTTTCCAAAGATAATTCTTTCTTCTCCAGCTCTTGATTAAACCGGGAATAATCCATGGGTTTAAAGGCTCTGATTTTTTTAGCCGATAGTGCAAAGATAAGAGTTTACAGGTTTGGAATATTGCAGACTTCACTGGACCGTAAACAAAAAATTAACCGAGAAAAACGGGTTTTAATTTTATTAAGGCAGTAGATAAATAACAACAATATAAACACTTAATTAAAAAACACTCTGAATATTTCGGCCCCATTTCCGGGAGCCTTTCTCAACGGAAAAAAGGGAGGAAAATAAAAAAAAATGTTCTTTTCTTTTTTGAACATTTTTTTTCTCCTTTTTTCCGATGAGAAAGGCTCCCGGACGTGGAGCCGAAATATTCGGAGTGTTTTTTTTTAATTAAGTGTTTATTCTGTTGTTATTTATTCGCTGCTTCAATAAAATTAAAACCCGTTTTTCTTGCTTAATTTTTCGTAAATGGAAAAGCAGTGTGGTCTAAGAAATTATGAACCGTAAAACTTACCAAAACACGTATTAAAATTTTACATAGAGTCAGACTCGTCCCACACTTGTTCAGTCAAACATAGTATTTACTATTTCTCTTTTAGGAGAAATAGTAAATAAAAATTGATTGCAATTTATTTTGACTAGATGAAGGCTCAGGAAAGGTTAACTTTGAAAGAACAGAAAAGTGGTCTGAAACGTCGCTTACCAAGACAAAGCTATTAGAAAAAAATATATAATCAATTAGAATGGTCTTTGTGTCAGTTACTCTAGTAAGCTTAAGCGTCGTTTCCAGCATTTCATGCTGCAATAGCAGCATAGCATTAAAGCGAATAAATCTATTGACACAGAAGGTCATCCAGAAGACTTAAGTTAAAATAACCCATGACAACCCTATTACATGGCTGGTTTTAAAGAAATTTCATTGTTTAATTAAGAATATATAAGAAATCTGGAATAGAACCGCTCGGAGCACGAGAAACCTTACCAATAAGCAAGTTTTTCCTGAGACTGAAGTTTCAACAAGCAGTGATTCGAAAACTCCTTCCACAATCTGTGAAAAATCTCTACGAAAGGAATATGGAATTTTATCCGACTCTTATAGAGCAAAACCTCCCTTTCATTTCTGGGTCCGGTTCAGTTATTCAAAAAAAATAACCAGACAAATCAAAAACTGAATCATTAGAACCATCAAAAAAAGTCTCAAACAGACCAACAACATGTGGCTGCAAAGCATTCTTTAGAATACTAAGTTGGTAAAAAGAAGACATTAGCTCTTGAGTATTTATCTGAAGCACCGACAGTCCCACATCACCCCTCAGCACACTCAGAATATGTTATGTATTTATTGTTTTAAGGAGAAAAAGTTAAATTAATCACCTAATCATTACTCACAATTGTATTATTTAATAAGCTTTCAATATCAAGCTGTTTTCCTTCTTGAATAGGCAGTTGGTTTAATAAAACGGTGGAATAGCCTGAACCTTTATAATTAAATATGAAATATTCCTTCTTAAGGGCTTCTCTAGAGCCCCCTCCTCCGGCTAGAGTCGATGAAAACATGTTTCCTAATTAAAAATCATATATGAAAACAGAACTCAAAATTTGGAAAAAAAAACTGAAACTTGAGGTTAAAGAATAAATGGAAAAAAAACATACTGGGATTCTAACATATAGAAATGAGTGGAACGGACAATAGGAAACAAAATAAAGACTGCCGACTATGCAAGTGAAATATAATTGAGTCATGAGACACACTTTTAATGACCACAGAAAAAAAGTAAACTATAATAAGAATAATACCAAAAAACAGACGCTAAAGAGCCAAAAAAAATGACAAAAATACTTCATGAATAATAATAATAATTGCGTATTATATTGACCACACTTAAGAAATGAAGTTAGGCTAATCATAATGAAATACCAAAATACGATGAAAATAAAATACTTTAATAATAAAATTGTGGATGCTACAACAGAGTTGTGGGAATTTAGGCCGCCCAGAACGCATTATATTATATACCTAACTGAACCAACTCCATACATTAAATATTTAATGAAAATATACCTTCGTGGTAGTTTATTTCACGAAGGCTAAGCTAATTATCTCCGAGTGCACACAGAGAAACTAGTTTTACAACAGATCAAGAACGACAGTGTGGTCGATATAATACGTGATAAGTAGTATTACATAATTTTTTCCCTGAATTATAATTGGTATCCCTGCGCTGTCGACTTGAACTTGATGATCACCACCAGTTTCCAACATGAGATATGATAATACTCTTGTACTCTGTTCTCGATAGGTCACTGGCAATAGGTTTCCAATTGTTGACACTATAGAATTTAATTCCTTCCCCTTTGATTCCACTGCTGCAGAATCTTGAGGAGATGTTTCCTGTTTAGAGGGATATGTGACGGTAACAGTGGGTCTCCCACGATAAGGTCTATTTTTGTCCACACGTCGCAATGCATCTTGAAGTAAAAGCAGTTTTTTGTCATCAGCAATATTCTCATCATTAATGAATTTGCTTAGATGTCTTCAAAATATTCGACGGGTGAGAGGACAAGTTCAAATGGCGTCAATTTATAGGGTTTAGCCATTCTCTAGAGAAAACTGTTTACAAGTCCTGCAATTATTGGCAGTAAAAGTGTAAAAAAGCTACCGCCCGCTTGAAGGAGACGTTTTCTTTTAAAAATTTTCCCCTTGTTTTTGCAAGCCAAGGCGCGTACAGTGGAACGATGTTGCTTTGTCTGTTGTCTAACACCTTCTGGCAAGTGTACATTGCCCTCAGTTAAATTTAAACAAAGTTCAGATATTAAATTAATGAAATCATTGTCAACGCCATGTTTGAGTATAGCCTTCCTGAGTGGAGGTTTTGAAGTGCCTAAAACGGAAAATAAATGCCGTTGTTCGTGTAGTTTCTTCAGTGTCATAATGGCAACTAATAGCTTTTTCTACTGTTCACTGGAAGATATACGGTAATTTCATTGCCGAAAATATCGGTGACTACACGTAGATACTCGGGTGTGCTCTGATTAAGATCTAGCAAAATGTAGCCGTAGGGTTTATTTGTCGCCTGAGTGTACGCTTACAGCAGAAATTTAGGGGCGCCTGGATATATTTGCTCATTGAGAGTTATTAGCGAGCTAGAATCACGAACAACTCGATAGATAATATAGATGGTGCAATTCAAAGCAAGGGTTCACATACATTTGCTCTGATGAAACAGATTGTGTAGAACTAGGGTTATAGAAATCAGTTCATGATGAGAGCGAACAGTGAACAGCTGTAGCATTTCTTGTTCAATGGATTCAGCCAAATCATCAATAATCAGCCACGAGTTTGGTTCAATACTATTGAAAACCTCAAGTCCCCGTATGAATTGTATTGGTATGGGTGTGGCAATGGCTATTATTTGATCATAGGACTCCTGCCAAATACTATAGCAATAATAAATTTTCTTTGGTTTTTCCAAAAACATTTATTACAATTTTGAATTATTTTAGCTAAAAGTGTCATTTTCCCTGACATTGATGGACCGCACAGAAACGATCTGAATGGTGTTTTAAATTGATACATGCTGCTGCTGCTGTTGACGACAGTCGGACTACAACTAACTGTAAATCATACTTGTCCAATGAATAAGTAGTAGTAGTAATTTTTCTTAGATCTATCTACGTTAACAAGAACAACAAAAACAATATTTTATTCATTTATTTGACATGAAAACACTATTTGTTCAAACATAAACAACATTTATTGACATAAAAATGACACTCGTTCAAACATTATATAGATAAAAAAAACTGTTTTTGTTCAAACATGAACAACATTAATTATAAAATCACTTTTTGTTAATCAAGAACAACAATAACACTTTATATACAACACTTATTGTCATAAAAAACTCTTTTTTTTGTCCAGCATCACTTTTTGTACAGTAGCACACACTATTGTAAAACAGCACTTGAAAAAAAAACACTTGGAACATGAACTTTAAAAATAGCACAGTTGAACATTATGAATTTAAAAGGACCCTCCACCCTCCGGGGAGCCGCGGGGGCCTTCGGCCGGCCGCGGGCGGGCCCCCCCCCCCCCCCCTCCGAAGCACGGGACCGAAAGCCGGCCGTGGGAGGGACCCCCCCCCCAGCTCCCCGGTGCCGCTGGGACGAAAGTCGGCCGTGGGCGGGACGCCCCACACCCTGGGGCCGCTGTGGAAAAACTGTATAGTCGTCGTCACTGCTGCTACAGGTTAGGTTAGGTTGGGTTAGTTAATTTATGGATGGGTTAGGTTTGGGCTAGAGCATTTAATTTATGAAAGGGTTTGGTTGGGTTAGTGGTTAGAGCATTCAGGTTAATTTATCCAGACCAAGTTGATTGCGATAGTCTATGCATTCAACCCGGTCTGAAATACGGTAGTGGCCATGGGGTAGCACACTTACACCATTCTCGAGCACAAAGACTTTGTCGGATATGCATGACATTGCATTCTTTTCCACTCTTACAGTATAATTTCTATACTGTAGAGAGCGAATTGCAATCTGTCTTCGTGTGCTTGTGTGTCTGGCTCTGTGTGTTTTTGTCTCTGTGCCTGTTAATGTCTGAATCTGTGTGTTTGTGTATGTGATTTGTCTCTGTATCTGTCTTTGTGTGTTCAAGTGTCGGACTCTGTTTGTTTGTGTGTTTGTGTCTATCTCTCTGCCAGTGTATCTGACTCTGTGTGTTTGTGTGTGTGATGTGTATTTTTTCGTCTCTCTCTCTCTTTCTCTCTCTCTCTCTCTCTCTCTCTCTCTCTCTCTCTCTCTCTTTGTTCCTTTTTGTCTGACTCTGTGTGTTTGACTGTCTCTGTCTTTGTATTTTCGTTTTTCTGATTCTGTGTGTTTGTTTATGTGCGTTTTCGTCTCTCTATCTCTTTCTCACCCTCTGTGCCTGTCACAGAGGGTGAGACACCTCCCCCCTCTCTGTTTATAACTTTAATTCTTCCAATAGAAATAACCATGGTTTTGAACTCTCCTTTTGACAGCCAACTTTCTGTCAATCCCTTAATATATTAAGCCACTCTGGTTTGACTTAAGCATTTCCGTGAAGTTTTAAATAGATGATAATTACTGTCACCCTTTTAAAGTATATCCGGTTTCTCAATCATTACGTTAGCGCTTTAGCCAAAAGGTTTCACTGGAAAAAAGGATACTTTTGATCAAATTAATATCATAGCTTCTTCATCGCAACTTTTACTATTGCTTTACTGAAAAGGGGGAGGGACTTTCTTCTGTAAAAGAGGGGGAGGGATTGTTAAGAGGGGGATGGATGACAGTTTCTTGTAATATTCAATGTCCATTTTGAGTACTCAGTGTTTATATGGGGGGGGGGGGGGGGTTAGGGTTGCAATACCTCGCTTCTAACACCTTCAGTGTAAAGTGAAAACAAAGTGTTTCTTTTTCGGAGAGGATAGGCCATATTATTACGCATCTTGAGAATTACAACGAAAACGGGTGCGGGTCTGTAGTTTTATTTGTTGAAAATTTAAGCGTTAATATCTGTAAATTTAAGAAAGATTTTATTTTAAGAGGGGGCATAGAGATGAGGGTATAGTTCAAAAATATAATCACGATCTAGAAGGATGTAAAGGTATCCAGCGAATCTGTTTTGAAACAGGTCAAGGATGTTTCAAGTACGCTTTCCTCATATCAGCATGCGAGCCTCTAGCACGTGACGCTTCAAAGACGAATTTAGACGATTGAGCTGTACATAGGAAGGAGGGGTCCAATTTTCCCATTGTAGATTTTTCTTGTTTAGAGGGGAAATACCCAGTAACGCTCGGATCTATTGATATTTTTGAAAGGGCCAATACCCATTTAAATATCGGCGTTACTGTGGTTCAGTATGAAACTGAATTTGAAGATGGGGTTCGTTCTAAAAAGAAGGGGGTGGTGACAGAGAGACAGGCACAGGGGGGTACATATTCTTCATAATTTGCCTTAAAAAGAAGAAAAAATTTAGTATTGAAATAATTTTCCCCTTTTTTTTACAGAAGAAAAATTAGTACCCCACCGAACCCCCTAACCATAATTTTGTTTAGAAAGCATTTATCATAAAGAAGTCCCCTCCCACCATTTTCAGTAAAGCAAAAAGTAAAAATTTGCGAGAAATATACTAAACTCAGAAATCAAATGCAATTCAATTTACGCATAATAAAGTTATGTATTCCTTTTCTTAGAAATCCCGGCCCCTTACTTTTCACACGAAGAAACACTTTGTTTTCACTTTACAATGAAGGTGTTAGAAGCGAGGTATTGCAACCCTAACCCCCCCCCCCCCATATAAACACTGAGTACTCAAAATGGAAATTGAATATTACAAGAAACTGACATCCATCCCCCTATTAACAATCCCTCCCTCTCTTTTACAGAAGAAAGTCCCTCCCCCTTTTCATTAAAGCAATAGTAAAAGTTGCGATGAAGAAGCTATGATGTTAATTTGATCAAAAGTATCCTTTTTTCCAGTGAAACCTTTTGGCTAAAGCGCTGTCGTAATGATTGAGAAACCGGATATACTTTAAAAGGGTGGCAGTAATTATCAGCTATTTAAAACTTCACGGAAATGCTTAAGTCAAACCAGAGTGGCTTAATATATTAAGGGATTGACAGAAAGTTGGCTGTCAAAAGGAGAGTTCAAAACCATGCTTATTTCTATTGGAAGAATTAAAGTTATAAACAAAGAGGGGGGAGGGGGGAGAGGGGAGGTTTACGTGGTAAAAAAAAGAACATATTTTAAGCTTTCTAGCGAGTATAAACAACATATAGTGGAGTTTGTATTGTGGGGGGGGCGGGGGGTTACCTGAATTTGAATATATTGTGGGGTGACTATGTAAAATGATTTTATTTGAAAATAAACTATGAAAATTTACTAAACAGTACTCACATTATAAATCGCTGTAGCCAATGCTTCCAGCTCATCAATATATTCCAATGTTATATCCATTGTGTCTTGGAACTTTCTGAGTGTTTAATCACAACGCATGTCCTTTATATACGAAATCTCAAGGGCGAATTGTGATGTAATGGGAAACCATATGTAACAGACTCTCTGATTGGCTTAGAAAGAGATGTAACCGACTCCCTGATTAGCTTAGAAGGAGACGCGTGATCCTGTTTCCCGTTAACGGATCTCGGAAATCCTCTCGGAAATCCTCTCCCCTCTGAAGTTCTCAGAAATCCTCTCCCCTTTGATTATTTAAATCACCCCAGTGTCATTACACCTGGACATACAACAACAAATCAATTGACCTTGACCTCATTATACTCGATCGTTAATCCTTGAATAAATTATGTCCCGTCGGCGTTAGAATAAATTGTAAATGGCAGCACACGGTCCTGTCAGTATTCTATGCCCATATATGGACTCCCGTCACGACCTCCTGATAGGGTTCTACTTCCATTTTATAGCAGTCGCTTCGCACTGACAAATCCTCGTTGCAATACATAAACTGGGAATCTTCCAAAGATGTAGGATTAGAGAGAAATAGAGACACGAGTATCTATTTTTTTTGGAGGGGAGGGGGGGGGGAATTCGATGCGTAGTTTGAATGAATAAGGTTCTAAACACGTAAACTTTTATCTTTTTTTCACAAATTTCTAATAGCTAATTCTCATATTATCACTGGTTCTCACAATCAAAAAATTAATCTGCTTCTTCAACATTTACATTTAATTATGAATGCTCTCTGTAGCTTTCATTCTACGTTTTGACGATGATACCGTAATTTGTTTCTTGCAATTCACCTATTTTCTCATTTTTTGTGTTTGTTAGTTTGAAGAATCACATACTTAATCTACTTCATATATTTTACTTGGGATGCAAGCTGGGTGGTCCCCTTTGTACGCCATTTCTGAAATCTCGATAAATTTACGATTTTCCCTACAATTTCCCTATGTTTTCCCGCAATTTAATATTTTTTCAATATCTTACTGAAATATTTTTTCTTACTGAAACGTAAATCATTAAAAAAAATTTTGATGCTAATCAACCAAAAACTTCTGAGACTTTCAGTGGTACAAATATGCATAAATTATAAATATACATATAGTATATTATATCATAGCAAATACTATATTATAAATTTAAATATACATATACATAAGTATACCTACATATATTTCCTCCTCGTCAATACCTAGCTCCTTACGCTAAAGTTCAAATTTTGTCCCATTTCTTTGGGAATTAAATAAAAAAAACAAGTCTTTTAACTGAAATTAAGGAGTGACATTAAAATCTGAAACGAAAAAAAATTATTCCGTATATAAAAGGGACCGTCCCCTCCTCAACGCCTCGCTTTTTACAGTAAAGTTCAACTCTTTCTCGAAACTCTACTTTTTAAAACAACAAAAAACTTGATTTTAATTGTTATATATTTTATATATTTATTGTTTTTATTTTATATATTTAAAAACCTTTAAAACAATGAATGAACACCTCGAGATATCTGGGGAAGGTAAACAGAAAGGGAAGGTAACTTATTAACGAATGTTACTGAAGTTTTTTTTTACATTTTTAAAATTTAATAACACCATACAAAATGAGGTATAAGAAGTAAGAAGTGTTTTACCCTGGGCTTGATTACAGCTTTTAGCAGCTAAATAACCAACTTCTAAATACTAACTACCAACTTCACCAACTTCAACTTCTAAATAACCAGAAAAACCAACTTCTTTGGCTCTACACTTGTTGGAGCCTTGACCCCTGCAAATATATCCTGGCGTTATCTTGCTCCGCTAGTTACGACTGGCCGTTGCTGGCTCGTTACGTCTGGCCATTGGCTCTCGTACGTTTGTACCTCCTCTACATCATAAGTGGTATTGATTTGTTCTTTTTTATTTTGAGTGTAAGCATTTTTTTTTCGGTAAGGCGTTAGATTTCAAGGTTATTATATTCTTCTATTTTTCAGGTCTATTCACTGCCACATCGGGATTTGAGTTATAGATGATACTTATTAAACACAATCACTGGTATGGCAGTATAGACTGCTTGGAATTTCAATCTGCAGCTTTTTAATCGAACAGAAATTACCAAAAATCATCAGACCTAATGTTCGCTTCACAAGATCACAATCAGTACCGTCTACTGTTTTAGGGATTTTTATTATTAAATCTGTTGTGTGTGATTCTATGAAACTTTAATAACTATATAGGCGTTACTTTTTTAAGCATGCATATTCTACAAGTCCACCTAATTTGAATGAGACCTACGAACGAATGCCAAACAATACAATGATAAATTTTTCCAACATTATTATCGTAAAATGAATACCTTCACCCCTCCGAGTGGCTTCCACCTAATAAACGTTGAATAAACAGCCTTTTCACTTTAACTACAGAATTCTCATTTTACAACACGAATTTACCTTTACACGAGTGAGAATCCTCATTTTTTTGGGTCTAGGTAACAGGCCTGAATATATTCCATATTCTGATAAAAGTATTCTGAGACAGAATATATTTGGATGTTCAATATTCTTGTGGTGTGACACAGCCCCACCAAAAGGAGTTTCAGAGGAAGTTCTAGTCTCCCAGCCTGATCTCCAAATTCTGGTACCTCCTTGCCAGGCCATGTGTCTTTCAAAAAGAGGCTTGAGAAATGCTTGAAAAATGGATTTGGTTCTGAAATAGTGTATCATTCTAAAAGATTTTTTTTATTCTTAAATTTGATGCGCTTGGTATAATTCAATATTTGATTGCCGTTACCTTTGATCGAAGCTTTAGATGACTGTTGAACCTTCTTTAGAAAGTGTCAACAGAAGAACTTTTAGAGTCAACGGAGAAACTTTTGTAGCTCACACAATTTTTATAACGTAGATACAGAATAGCTATTATGCTATATTTAGCGTTATCAGTTTTATTCAGTGGCATTGAATTCAAGTAGTGTTGTCTTTTTTTACTTGATTACTATTAGTAAGTTCCAAACAGTCTTAAAACCGCCACAAATAATGCATTATCCATATAGAAACTACACCATTGGAATCGTCATAGACAAAAACCACATTGGAATCGTCAAACAAAAAATGAGCAAATATAGAAAAATTCTCTACCAAGCGTCAAACTACCACATATCAGCATTAAATAATAAATGAAACGACAAAAAAAACAAAAATTACAATAAATAACCAAGTCAAACTCAAAATGAGCAGAAAGTAACATGAGCAGGGCTCACAACCCCTATGCCTTCTTAAGGATAGAACATAATTGGCACATTACTGAAAGAAATACAAATGAATATATATATATATATATATATATATATATATATATTATATATATATATATATATATATATATATATATATATATATATATATATATATATATATATATATATATATATATATATATATATATATATATATATATAATATATATATATATATATATATATATATATATATATATATATATATATATATTATATATATATATATATATATATATATATATATATATATATATTTATATATATATATATGCTGATATTTATTCCTTAAAATCTTAATTTTTTTTGATTTTTTAGAGCTTTAAAAATGAAAGCATTAAAAAAAAATTTCAGTAAAATGCAAGTTATGTTCTTTCCTTGAGAAGGCACAGGGTTTTTGGGCCCTACTCATACTACTTTTTGCTCGTTTTGAGTTTGACTCGGTTATTTATTGTAATTAATTAAAAAACTTTTTCCAAAAAATAAGTTTTTCAAAAAAAAAGAACTTCATTAAACCAAAAATAAACAAAAATAGAATCAAATAATCTACCAAGCATACAACTACCACAAATCAGTATCAATAGATAAATGAAGCCCTAAACAGACAGAAATTAAAACAAATAAAATAGTCAAACTCAAAACGACCAGAAATTAATATGAATAGGGTTCTAAGCCCCTATGCATTCCAAAAGCCAGTATATAATTTGTACTCTACTGAAAAAAATTCAAATGAATTTACTGGAAAAAATGTGCGCTGTAGGGTTTTGCACCGTTTCCATTTCTGTTTTTCTTCCACCGTTTTCTCCGTTTTCTGTTCTGTTTTTTTTTTAAGAAAAAGGAAAAAAACAGGTATTACCGTTTTTGTTTCTGTTTGTTTTTTTTCTTAATGTTTTTGCCGTTTCTGTTTTTCTTAAGCCTGTTTTTCTTCAATTACCGTGTTTTGGTTGCGAATAGAATCATATCGCGTTCTTGCAACTTTTATTGGATTTGGACACATGCCATGTATAGAGACATATAATCTTAGTCCATTCATCACAAGTTTTGATTTATGTGGCCATTTTGAATGTTTGGTATTTTTTATATTTTATCTTTTTTATTAATCAATGTTTGTCAACGTTCATTTAACTCTCATAAGCCTAAAAAATGAAAAAAACGGAAATGTGTGCTAAAACAACCGTTAAAAAGAAAAAAACTGGCCGTTTCTGTTTTCTGTAAAAAAAAAAAAAAAAAAAAAAAACAGAAAAAAAGAAACGGAATTCCGTTTTTTTCCTCGTTTCTGTTAGAATCTGTTTCTGTTCTGTTTTTTTAATTGCCGTTTTTTACCGTTTCTATTTTAGCCAAAAACAGAAACGGTGCCGACCCCTAGTGCAACGTCAGTTTAATATACATATGCTGATATTTATTTCTTAAAATCTTAATTAATTTTTGATTTCTTAAAATACAAAAATGAAAAGATTTAAAATAATTTGTTTCAGTAAAGTACAAAGTATATTCTTCTTTTAGCAAGCATAGGGGTTTAGAACCCTACTCATATTAATTTCTGCTTGTTTTGAGTTTAAATATGTTATTTATTGTAAATAACATAGTTTCATTTATTTATTGATACTGATTTGTGGTAGTTGCATGCTTGGTAGATTAATTAATTCTATTTTTGTTCATTTTTGGTTTAATGGAGTTCTTTACTTTTTTTGAAAAACTTATTCTATGGAAATTTTTTTAAAAATTAATTTCTGTTCGTTTTATACTGAGATAATCTTTTCAAGGAAAAAGACTGAGCCTCTTATAAAGTTAAAAAACACCCCTTCCATAAAAACCTTAAATACCCCCTTTTAACAACGTATAACCCTTGCCCCTAATCTCTATGGTTTGTTTCAACCCCTAAAGCCTTATTATATAATTTTTAGACTATTTTGAATAGAATGGTTATCTCAAAATTTCTATTAGATGCATTTTGGGACAATACCACTTGTGTGTGTGGAGGGGGAGGGGGGTAGAGCTGCTCTTCGATCACTTTGACTATTAAAAAGAGCACTAGAGCGTCTGATTACCAATCCAATCAGCCCCCTCTGAAGTTTATATGACCATGCTTTCTATAAAAAAAACTTTGTATGCCCCAAGGCATAACTTATAACTGTTGCCCTGGGGACTGGGGAGATTCGTTATCCTCAAAGACATAATTTCCAGACGTTTCAAATACGTTGAACAAAAAGTCTATCTCAAATTTTGATTTGCAGTGTTTGGGAAAATGATGGGCGTGGGGAAGCGGGGGGAATTTGCCCTCTGATCACTTTCGACTAATCAAAAAGGCACTACTCCTCTCAATTTACAATCGAATGAGCCCTTTTTGAAGCTTCTACGACTAATTTTTCTATAAGAGCCTTATATGTCCCAAGGGTCTAATTTCCGACCCTTGTCCTGAGAGCCATGGGGGAAGGGTTGTCATACTCAAAGACATAACTTCCAAGCCTTTCAACTACGTTGAACAAAATGTCCATATCAAAATGTTGATCGTAAATGTTTGGGGAAATGATGGACATGGGGGGGGGATTCTCCCTTCGATTACTTTTGACTATTAAAAAGGGCAATAGCCCTCTCAAATTCCAATTGAATGAGCCCTTTTTGGAGTTTTTACGACAACATTTTCTACAAGAACCATATATGCCACCAGGGCATAACTTACAACCTTAGCTCTAAGGGCTGTGGGGGGGGGGGGGTGTTATGCTCAAAGACATAATCTCCAGACCTTTCAGCCATGTTCAACAAAATGGCTATATCAAAATTTTGATCAGAAGTGTTTGGAGAAATTATGGGCGTAGATGGGGGGGGGGGCATTAACCCTCCAATCACTTTTGACAAAATTTTCAAAATTTTGATTGAATGTATTTGGGGAAATGGTGGACGTGAGAAGCGGGTTCGTTGCCCTCCAAAAACTTTTGCCTATTAAAAAGCCCTTTCAATTTCCAATCGAATGAGACCTTTTTTAAGTTTCTCACACAACACTTTCTATAAAAACCTCTTATGTCCCCAGGGCAGAACTTACAGCCCTTGCCCTAAGGGTTGTGTGTGTCTGTGTGTGTGTGGGGGGTTGTCATCCTCAAAGACCTATTTTCTAGACCTTTAAACTAAGTTGACACAAAATAGTTATCTCAAAATTTTGATTGGATATATTTTGGGAAATGGTGGGCGTGAGAGGGGGTTAGTTGCGTTTCAATCACTTTCGACAATTAAAAAGGGCACTAGCCCCTTCAAATTCCAATCAAATGAGCCCTCTTTGAAGTTCTTACAACAACGCTTTCTATAAAAACCTTATATGTCCCCCAGGGCGTAACTTACAACATTTACCCTGAGGGCTGTTGTCATCCTCAAACACCTAATTTCCAGAACTTTCAACTACGTTGAAAAAAACGGCTATCTAAAAATTTGGATTGGATGTGTTTGGGGAAATGGTGGGTGTAAGAGGGGGGTTAGTTGCCCTCCAATTACTTTTAAAAAGGGGACTAGCCCTTTCAATTTCCAATCGAATGGGCCCTTTTTGAAGTTTCCACGACAACCCTTTCTATAAAAAAACCTTATGTGCCCCCAGGGCATAACTTACAACCCTAGTCCTTAGGGCTTGTGGAGGGGAGAGTTTTCATCCTCAAAGACATTATTTCCAGAATTTTAACTACGTTGAACGAAATGGCTGTGTAGAATTTTTGATTGGATATATTTGGGGAAATGGTGGGCATGAGAGGGGGGCTAGTTGCCCTCTAATCCCTTTCGACTTTTAAAAAGGGCACTGGCCCTTTCAATTTCCAATTGAATGAACCCTTTTTGAAGTTTCTAGGACAACGCTATCTATAAAAACCTTATATGCCCCAGGGCATAACTTACAACCATTTCCCTTAGAGGTGTGAGGAGGTTGCCATCCTCAAAGACATAATTTCCGGAACTTTTAACTACGTTGAACAAAAGGACTATGTCAAAATTTTGAATGGATGTTTTTGGGGAAAAAGTTGGCGTGAGAGGAGGGTTTGTCCCCCTCCAATCACTTTCGACTATTAAAAATGGCACTAACCCTTTTAATTCCCAATCAAATGAGCCGTTTTTGAAGTTTCTACGACAACACTTTCTATAAAAAAAAACCTTATATGTATCTAGGGAATAACTTACAACCTTTGCTCTGGTGGGTTGTGGGGGAATATCATCCTCAAAAACCTAATTTAATAGACTTTAAACTACGTTGAACAAAATGTCTATCTCAAAATTTTGATTAAATCTGTTTGGGGAAATGGTGGACGTCAGAGGGGGGTTAGTTGCCTTCCAATCACTTTTGACTATTTTAAAGGGCACTAGCCCTTTCAATTCCCGGTTGAATGAGCCCATTTTGAAGTTTCTCTAATAACACCTTCTATAAAAACCTTATATGCCCCCAGGGCATAACTTACAACCATTGTCTTGAGGGCTGTTGGGGGTCGTCATCCTCAAAGACATAATATCCAGAACTTGCAACTACGTTGAAAAAAATGGCTAAATCTCTAAATTTTGATTGGATGTGTTTCGAGAAATGATGGGCGTAAGAGGGGAGTTACTGCCCTCCAATCACTTTTTATTATTAAAAAGGCACTAGCCCTTTCGATCTCCAATCAAATGAGCCCTTTTTGAAGTTTCTACGACAACCCTATCTTACAATCCGTGTCCTGAGGGGTGTGGGGGTTTTATAATCCTCAAAAACCTAATTTCCAGATCTTTCAACTACATTGAACAAAATGATCATCTCAAAATTTTGATTGGATGGGATTGGGGAAATGGTGGGCGTGAGAGGGGGGTTCCTTGCCCTTCAATCAATTTCGGCTATTAAAAAGGGCACTAGCCCTTTCAATTTACGATTGCATTAGCCCTTTTTTGAAGTTTCTTCGACATTGCTATCTATAAAAGCATAATATGCCCCCAGGGCATAACTTACAACCCTTGCCCTGAGGGGTGTGGGGGGTTTGTCATCCTCAAAGATATAATTTCCAGAATTTTCAACTATGTTGAACAAAATGGCTATCTCAAAATATTGATTGGATGTGTTTCAGGAAATGGTGGGCGTGAGAGGGGGGTTAGTTGCCTTCCAATCACCTTCGGGTATTGAAAAGGGCACTAGCCCTTCAAATTTTCAATCGAAAAATCTCCCTTTGAAGCTTCTGCGACGACGCTTTCTATAAAAACCTTATGTACAATAATACTTTTTATGAACCGCTACCAAAATTCCATCAGAGGGCTGACCTAGGGTAGATCTAGCCGGGCAAATAAAAAACTCATGATCGGTCGAAAGTTCCAAGCTTCTCGAATTATTAATATTAAGAAGATACTCGATAATACAAAGTATGTCAAATACACCAAAAACTAACTGTGGAATTGCCTCTTTTTTCTTGATCCGTTAACATTCAATGTTATTGATTATTGATCTATTAGGAACATGCGATTGGTAAGTAATAGCTTAGGGGATATTATCAGAGAGTCAACATTATGGATATTGATCTTGTTCTTAACATATTTTTGTAATGGATGGTTTTACTCTATTCGAATTTAAAGGCACTGACAGTGGTAAAATGAAATTAAGTACCCATATGGTTAGAATATTGTACACCTTTTTATGCGGTCTATAATCTATCTTTTCCTCTTGAGTACATATGCACATAGGCTACAAGATTCCTTAATTACAGCAGTGAAATATATTCAAGATTCAGTGTGGTAGAAGAAATATAAAATAGGAAGACAAAGACTTTTTTTGTACATACAAGTTTTATTAATAAACAAATTTACAAACGTTATTGAAACACTTTACTCATAGGGCACTGAAATCACTATTATACAGCTAGGAAAGGGTATTTTCCGCTATAAACTCATTCCATCGAGGATTGTGTACATAAATGCTGATAAATTTGCTCTATGTTCCCCAAGACATCAAAAATATAGTACTGCATGAAAATCACCGCTTTCGATCGATGAATCTTGTACTTGCTTCCGATTTGGTCCGAGAACCTTTGTAATCCGACGAGAATGAGTATGAACCGTATAATGTATTCAACATTTTCTCGAATAAGCCTCTTTCTTATGCCCTTCAACCACTGGTTTTATATATTTTCTCTGTAACATTAAAACCTTCTAAAACATACAGAGATTACCTTCTAAGAACAGGGCGCCCCTCCCTGTAAGGGCAAGGGCTTTAATTTCTGCCCTAGGGACATAAGAGGTTTTTATAGAAAGTGTTGTGTGAGAAACTTAAAAAAGGTCTAATTCGATTGGAAATTGAAAGGGCTAGTTCCCTTTTTAATAGGCAAAAGTTATTGGAGGGCAACGATCCCCCTTTTCACGTCCACCATTTCCCCAAACACATTCAATCAAAATTTTGAAAATTTTGTCAAAAGCGATTGGAGGGTTAATGCCCCCCATGCCCCCCCCCAAACACTTCTGATCAAAATTTTGATATAGCCATTTTGTTGAATATGGCTGAAAGGTCTGGAAATTATGTCTTTGAGCATAACACACACCCCCCCCCCTCCCCCCCCACAGCCCTTAGAGCTAAGGTTGTAAGTTATGCCCTGGTGGCATATATGGTTCTTGTAGAGAATGTTGTCGTAAAAACTCCAAAATGGGCTCATTCGATTGGAATTTGAGATGGCTATTGCCCTTTTTAATAGTCAAAAGTAATCGAAGGGAGAATCCCCCCCCCCATGCCCATCATTTCCCCAAACATTCACGATCAACATTTTGATATGGCCATTTTGTTCAACGTAGTTCAAAGGCTTGGAAGTTATGTCTTTGAATATGACAACCCTTTCCCCATGGCTCTCAGGACAAGGGTCGGAAGTTAGACCCTTGGGACATATAAGGCTCTTATAGAAAAATTAGTCATAGAAGCTTCAAAAAGGGCTCATTCGATTAGTGCCTTTTTGATTAGTCGAAAGTGATCAGAGGCCAAATTCCCCCCGCTTCCCCACGCCCATCATTTTCCCAAACACTGCAAATCAAAATTTGAGATAGACGTTTTGTTCAACGTAT
>CM051274.1:49063935-49218935 GCA_027921565.1 Artemia sinica | reverse complement strand
CCCTTTTATATACGGAATAATTTCTTTTCGTTTCAGATTTTAATGTCACTCCTTAATTTCAGTTAAAAGACTTGTTTTTTTTATTTAATTCCTAAAGAAATGGGACAAAATTTGAACTTTAGCGTAAAGAGCTAGGTATTGACGAGGAGGCAATATATGTAGGTAAACTTATATATATGCATATTTAAATTTATAATATAGTATTTGTTATGATATAATATAATATATGTATATTTACAATTTATGCATATTTGTACCACTGAAATTTTTACCACTCACAATTTTTTTTAATGATTTACGTTTCAGTAAGAAAAAATATTTCAGTAAATTATTGAAAAAATATTAAATTGCGGGAAAATATAGGGAAATCGTAAATTTATCGAGATTTCAGAAATGGCGTACAAAGGGGACCACCCAGCTTGCATCCTAAGTAAAATATATGAGGTAAATTAAGTATGTGATTCTTCAAACTAACCAACACAGAAAATTAAAAAATAGATGAATTGCAAGAAAAAAATTACTGTATCATCTTCAAAACGTAGAAAGAAAGCTACAGAGAGCATTCATAATTAAATGTAAATGTTGAAGAAGCAGATTAATTTTTTGATTGTGAGAACCAGTGATAATATGAGAATTAGCTATTAGAAATTTGTGAAAATTTTTTAAAAATTTACGTGATTAGAACCTTATTAATTAAAACTACGCATCGAATTCCCCCCCCCCCTCCAAAAAAATAGATGTTCGTGTCTCTATTTCTCTCCTCTCCTATATCTTTGGAAGATTCCCAGTTTATGTTTTGCAACGAGGATTTGTCAGTGCGAAGCGACTGCTATAAAATGTAAGTAGAACCCTATCAGGAGGTCGTTACGGGAGTCCATATATGGGCATAGAATACTGAGGGAACCCTGTGCTGCCATCTACAATTTAGTCTAACACCGACGGGACATAATTTATTCAAGGATTATCGATCGAGTATAATGAGGTCAAGGTCAATTGATTTGTTGTTGTTTGTCCAGGTGTACTGACACTGGGGTGATTTACATAATCGAAGGGGAGAGGATTTTCGAGAACTTGATTACATTATCTTTGGGGGAATGTAATGATTCGATAACGGGAAACAGGATCACGCGTCTCCTTCTAAGCCAATCAGGTAGTCGGTTACATCTCATTCTAAGCCAATCAGAGAGCCGATTACATATGGTTTCCCACTACATCATAATTCGCCCTTGAGATTTCGTATATAATGGACATGCGTTGTGATTAAACATTCAGAAAGTTCCAAGACACAATGGATATAACATTGGAATCTATTGATGAGCTGGAAGCATTGGCTACATTGATTTATAATGTGAGTACTGTTTAGCAAATTTTCATAGTTTATTTTCAAATAAAATCATTCTACATAGTCACCCCACAATATATTCAAATTCTGGTAACCCCCCCCCCCCCCAAACAATACCAACTCCACTATATATTGTTTATACTCGCTAGAAAGCTTAAAATATGTTCTTTTTTACCACGTAAACCTTCCCTCTCCCCCGTCCCCCCTCTCTGTTTATAATTTTAATTCTTCCAATAGAAATAACCATGTTTTTGAACTCTCCTTTTGACAGCCAACCTTCTGTCAATCCCTTAATATATTAAGCCACTCTGGTTTGACTTAAGCATTTCCGTGAAGTTTTAAATAGCTGATAATTACTGTCACCCTTTTAAAGTACATCCGGTTTCTCAATCATCACATTAGCGCTTTAGCCAAAGGGTTTCACTGGAAAAAAGGATACTTTTGATCAAATTAACATCATAGCTTCTTCATCGCAAATTTTACTATTGCTTTACTGAAAAGGGGGAGGGACTTTCTTCTGTAAAAGAGGGGGGGGATTGTTAAGAGGGGGATGGATGTCAGTTTCTTGTAATATTCATTTTCCATTTTGAGTACTCAGTGTTTATATGGGGAGGGGGGGGGGGTTAGGGTTGCAATACCTCGCTTCTAACACCTTCATTGTAAAGTGAAAACAAAGTGTTTCTTTGCGTGAAAAGTAAGGGGCCGGGATTTCTAAGGAAAAGAATACATAACTTTATTATGCGTAAATTGAATAGCATTTGATTTCTTAGTTTAGTATATTTCTCGCAAATTTTTACTTTTTGCTTTACTGAAAATGGGGGGAGGGGACTTCTTTATGATAAATGCTTTCTAGACAAAATTATGGTTAGGGGGTTCGGTGGGGTACTATTTTTTTCTTCTGTAAAAAAAAGGGGAAAATTATTTCAATACTAAATGTTTTCTTCTTTTTAAGGCAAATCATGAAGAATGTGTACCCCCTCCATCGAAGAGAGCAAGAGAGGGTGAGGCAGCCCCATCAGTGCCAGCCCCTATGCAGTCTGGGCATAAACCAAAAAGAGAATTGGTCGTAAGGATGGGGAACCCTAATGTCTCATCGGTGCAAGCCCGTGACATCGCTGGCTCGACTGCATAACTCCGTACCGTCACTGGCCCTACTGCACAAGCCGCAGCCCAATCTGCGCAAGAACATAACGTCGCCGGCCCGTCCGCCCTCCATCATGCTTTACCTGGGCCATCTGACAATCAACTACAGTTGAAATATAAAAATGTAAGCATTTTTTCCTGGTTATAGAAATATCCAAACAAACCCATTTTTCATCACTGTAAAAGTGTGTGTCAGAGATATTAAAATATTATTTTCTCTATAATCCCACACCCCTTGTTTTAAATTTTTCTGCTCTCCTCCTCCCTCAGAGATACCTAAATATAATGTAATTTTTTTTGCTTGTCAAATACACCGCTCTTTTTTCTAATATTTCCTATTTTCTCTGCCCACTGTGGGCATCTTCGCTATCTTTTCAACCTCAATAATATTTTTAGCTAATATCTAAGTAAAAGCGTGTCAGAGATATTAAAGGACATTGTCCCCACTTTTAAATCAGGTCAATTATCGTATACATTCAGTCTGCTGAATTCTCATAGTGAAGCCAAAAAAGGCACTATATTCCGATCATAATTTCCTCATAGCAAAATCTTTGAGTTATAAACTGCTTTTATTTAAAAACTTATTTTCTATCGGAAATAGTTATATATGGACAGAAAGGGATAGGCTATCAATTAAAGACCTCGTTTTTTTTTCAAAGCAGATATAGAGTAAATCAAAACCTTCTACGTCATCTTTTAGATTGTATTAAGTTGGAACTTTAAGAATATATATAGAGTAGGGAACTAAATGCTACTGCTAAGCGTGTTTTTAATAATAATCCAATTTTAAATATAGGATGATTTAGACACTCTGAAAATAAGCTATTTTATTTTATAGGTTGTTCTGGTTCCATATTCGCCATCTCCCCCCTGTTCGTCCGTTGGAGAAGAAGAAGAAGACGCGCCTGTGGAGCTCTGCAACAATTCACATATCAATGGTAACTGACTTGAAATACCGTTTAATACTAATGATTTTTTAACTGATTATTTTAATGTTGAAAATAGCACAGTTGAGCAGGGAAACTTACCTTTGCTAAGTCCAAACACCTTACAGCTTTTAGAGGATTTTACCCGGGAATTATCAGGGAACCCTCCCCCCACTGATTACATACTTCCACTTCAAACAACTGAAGTGGCTTTCCATAGCCTTATTATTGAACAATGCGGGGGAGGGGGTGGTGATAATATACAAGAGGAGGAGGTGGGGGAGGGTAATATCCAATTTACTTCATTTCCTGAGTTTCAACTCTCAAATACAATTTTAAACACAATAGTTGTCTACGCTGCAACTTTTGGTGACCCTTTTAATTCGCTTTTGGGTGGTAATTTTGTGTTTGATCCTGTAGAAATCGTTCATGAATATGTAGATAGAATTAGTGCACTGCTAGAAAACCAAATTCAGTTGTGGCGAGGGGGTAGGGATTCAATTAAGGTTTCTATTGTGTTAAAGGTGTTTTATTTAAATGAGGGAAAAAGTGAGGTTTATCATCATTATGTACATACCGAGATGCGAGTGGTCTATCCCCATTTAGAGAATTTTGAGGGTGTTTTTTCGGAGTGGATAGGTCATATTATTACGCATCTTGAGAATTATAACGAAAACGGGAGCGGGTCTGTAGTTTTATTTGTTGAACATTTAAGCGTTAATATCTGTAAATTTAAGAAAGATTTCATTTTAAGAGAGGGGCATAGGGATGAGGGTATAGTTTTAAAATATAATCACGATGTAGAAGGATGTAAAGGTGTCCAGCGAATGTGTTATGAAACAGGTCAAGAATGTTTCAAGTACGCTTTCCTCATATCAGCATTCGAGCCTCTAGCACGTGACGCATCAAAGACTAATTTAGACGATTGGGCTGTACATGGGAAGGAGGGGTCCGATTTTCCCATTGTTGATTGTTCTTGTTTAGAGGGGAAAGACCCAGTAACGCTCAGATCTATTGATATTTTTGAAAGAGCCAATGCCCATTTAAATACCGACGTTACTGGAATTTAGTATGAAACTGAATTTGAAGATGGGGATCGTTCTAAAAAGAAGGGGGTGGTGTTCCCAGTAAGAGACCCGTCGATTGAATTGGTGAAACACTGGGTATGGCTGTTATACACACCACCTAGTGAACCCAATATAATTGGCCATTTTAACCCAATTACAGACATTAGTAGAGTTCTGGGGGAGGGTAAGAATAAGGGGGTACGTTTCTAGTGTCCAACATGCCTGTCTCGATTTTGGACAAAAGTAAAGTTACAAAATCATATGAAGCACTGTAGACGGCATGGCTACCAGTCAGTGGAAACGGTTTCAGGGGATAGGGCCATTTTGCGCTTTAAAAATTTTCAAAACACCCTCCTCCAGAGCAATAGAATCTAGTTGGATTGTGAAGCAAAGCTAGTGGAAGTGAACGATCCTCGATTTCCAAACCGAATCAAAGAACATCAAGCTATTGCAGTCTCCTACACCCACGCGCAAAGAGAAATTTCTAACACTATGCAGTTGTTAGAAATAGTTGAAACGTTGGATGAGGGAGAGTGTATGGTCAAGGCACTGACTAAATTAATTGGCACCGCTAATGGCACTATTTCTCGTTTGAGAAATACGCATTACCCAATGGTGTTGTCTACAGAGGATCGTCTCGCGATTAAAAATCAAAAATTATGCTGGGTTTGTGACGGGGAGTTTGAAGAGGGGGATAAAGGGCAAGGGAAAAGAGGGGGAAGGGACCACAATCACTTGTGGCAGGAAATATCCTCTGGGGGTAGTAATTTTAGAGGGTAGCGCATCAATCATGAAACTTATACGTTAGCCAGCAGTTTTTTATTCCAGTTTTATTCATAATTCAAATTATGATTTAAAGTTTATTTTACAGGCACTGGCACGTATGCACAGGGAGGGAGGGGGAGTAGATAGTCCATGGGTAAATAATTCATTTACCTATAACATCATTTCCAAATCAGCCGAGAAGTTGGTGCTTCTCCAGCTGAAATGGCAGGTAGCAAATAATGGGCATACGTGCTGGAATAAAATCAGGTTTTTAGATTGCTTTAGTTTTTTCCCAAGGCATTGAGTCAATTGATTCAAGTGCACAAAAGCGACAATTTTGATAGTTTTCCTTTGCTTAAACAGCACTTTCCAGACAGTGAAAAATACGACCTATTGACCTGTAAAGGTGTATATGGATACGAATATTACTTTTCTGGCGCTCGCTTAAGCGAGGTGAAACTATCTCCAATTGAAGCTTTCTATAATTCACTCACAAACAGTGAATGTACAGCCGAGGAATATGAATTTGCCAAGAAGGTGTGGGCTAAGGGCAATTGTAAAAATGGGTGGGATTATTGTAGACTGTATTTGGCCAGTGACGTTTTAACTCTGTTAGATATTGTCTGCAAGAACACAGACCAAAGATATTCAGAGTTTGGACTAGATATAGGCTATTATTTTTCCACGCCACATTTGGTGATGGACTTGATTTTAAAAATTAGTAGGGAGGAAATAGGCTTAATAACTGATGTGGATCAACACCTTTTTGTAGAAAGATCAATGAGGGGTTAAAATATCTTTGCTTCCCTTTTTGATTATATACTAATTAGCGTGAACATTCTTGGCCCAAAATAATTTAAAACTATCTCAATATCAATCTTATGATTTCCTCTTGAATAAGGTAAGCTTCCCTAATAAAGTTAAAAATTATGGTTTAAACTTAGCTTTTAACCCAACCACAAACTAATTTTAAAAACAACAACTGAACTTAAATCGGCAAAAACAACTTACAGCACCCGTTTTTATTGGGTAGCTTCAGAAAATGATTAAATATCCTCTGTCTTATCTTGCTTACTTGCAGTTTAAAGTGTACGGTAATTTGTATGTTGAATTCTCCCCAACCAGTTCCCCTTACTGTAAAAGGAGGCTCACGTACAGCTAAAATAATAAAAGTAGTTAATTAATAAAAATGGGAGAGAGAGAGAGAGAGAGAGAGAGAGAGAGAGAGAGAGAGAGAGAGAGAGAGAGAGAGAGAGAGAGAGAGAGAGAGAGAGAGAGAGAGAGACAGAGAGAGACAAAACACACACAAACAAACAGACAAAGTCAGACACACAGACATGCAAACAGATGCAGAGACAATCAAACAGACGCTCAGGCACACAGGCACAGAGAAAGAAAGAGAAAGAAAGGAAGAGAGAGAGGGAGAGACAAACACTCACACAAAAACAAAGACACGCACAAACGCACCGTGTCAGACACACGAACATGCAAAGACACACACACAGACAAAAACACACAAATACACATTCAGACACATAGGCACAGAGAAAAAGAGACAAAAACACACAGATTCAGACACACAAACATACAAAGGCAGACACAGAGAGAAAAAAACACACAAATACACTGATTCAGACACACAGGCACAGAGGGTGAGAGAGAGATAGAGAGACGAAAACACACATAGACAAACACACAGAGTCAGAAAAACGAAAATACGAAGACAGATACAGTCAAACACACAGAATCAGACAAAAAGGAACAAAGAGAGAGAGAGAGAAAGAAAGAGAGAGAGAGAGAGAGAGAGAGAAAGAGAGAGAGAGAGAGAGAGAGAGAGAGAGAGAGAGAGAGAGAGAGACGAAAAAAATACAAATCATACACACAAACACACAGAGTTAGACACACTGGCACAGAGATAGACACAAAAACACAAACACACAAACGCACAGAGTCCGACACGTGAACACACAAAGACAGATACAGAGACAAATCACAAACACAAACACACACATTCAGACATTAACAGGCACAGAGACAAAAACACACAGAGCCAGACACACAAACACACAAAGACAGATTGCAATTTGCTCTCTACAGTATAGAAATTAAACTGTAAGAGTGTAGAACAACGCAATGTCATGCATATCCGACAAAGTCTTTGTGCTCGAGAATGGTGTAAGTGTACTACCCCATGGCCACTACCGTATTTCAGACCGGGTTGAATGCATAGACTATCGCAATCAACTTGGTCTGGATAAATTAACCTGAATGCTCTAACCACTAACCCAACCAAACCCTTTCATAAATTAAATGCTCTAACCCAAACCTAACCCATCGATAAATTAACTAACCCAACCTAACCTAACCTGTAGCAGCAGTGACGACAACTATACAGTTTTTTCCACAGCGGCCCCGGGGGGTGGGGGGTCCCGCCCGCGGCCGGCATTCGACCCCGTGGCCCCGAGGGGGGGGGGTCCCGTCCGCGACCGGCCGAAGGCCCCCCGCTGCTCCCCGGAGGGTGGAGGGTCCTTTTAAATTCATAATGCTCAACTGTGCTATTTTTTAAAGTTAATGCTCCATGTGTTTGTTTTTCAAGTGCTGTTGTACAATAGTGTGTGCTACTGTATAAAAAGTGATGCTGGACAAAAAGAAGTGTTTTTTTATGACAATAAGTGTTGTACATAAAGTGTTATTGTTGTTCTTGATGAACAAAAAGAGTTTTTATAATTAATGTTGTTCATGTTTGAACAGGAGTAGTTTTTTTTTATCTTAATAATGTTTGAACAAGTGTCATTATTATGTCAATAAATTTTGTTTGTGTTTGAACAAATAGTGTTTTCATGTCAAATAAATGAATGAAATATTGTTCTTGCTCTTGTTAACGTAGATAGATCTAAGAAAAATTACTACTACTACTTATTCATTGGACAAGTATGATTTACAGTTAGTTGTAGTCCTACTGTTGTCAACAACAGCAGCAGCATGTATCAATTTAAAACACCATTCAGATCGTTTCTGTGCGGTCCATCAATGTCAGGGAAAACGACACTTTTAGCTAAAATAATTCAAAATTGTAATAAAATGTTTTTGGAAAAACCAAAGAAAATTTATTATTGCTATAGTATTTGACAGGAGTCCTATGATCAAATAAAAGCCATTGCCACACCCATACCAATACAATTCATACGGGGACTTGATGTTTTCAATAGTATTGAACCAAACTCGTGGCTGATTAATGATTTGGCTGAATCCAATGAACAGTTCTCACAGGAATGCTACTGCTGTTCACTGTTCGCTCTCATCATGAACAGATTTCTATAACCCTAGTTCTACAAAATCTGTTTCATCAGAGCAAATGTATGCGAACCCTTGCCTTGAATTGCGCCATCTATATTATTTATCGAGTTGTTCGTGATTCTAGCTCACTAATAACTCTCAATGAGCAAATATATCCAGGCGCCCCTAAATTTCTGCTGTCAGCGTACACTCAGGCGACAAATAATCCCTACGGCTACATTTTGCTAGATCTTAATCAGAGCACACCCGAGGATCTACGTGTAGTCACCGATATTTTCGACAATGAAACTACCGTATATCTTCCAGTGAACAGTAGGAAAAGCTATTAGTTGCCATTATGACACTGAAGAAACTACACGAACAACGGCATTTATTTTCCGTTTTAGGCACTTCAAGACCTCCACTCAGGAAGGCTATACTCAAACATGGTGTCGACAATGATTTCACCTAATATCTGAACTTTGTTTAAATTTAACTGAGGGCAATGTACACTTGCAAGAAGGTGTTAGACAACAGACAAAGCAACATCGTTCCACTGTACGCGCCTTGGCTTGCAAAAACAAGGGAAAATTTTTTAAAAGAAAACGTCTCCTCCAAGCGGGCGGTAGCTTTTTTACACTTTTACTGCCAATAATTGCAGGACTTGTAAACAGTTTTCTCTAGAGCATGGCTAAACCCTATAAATTGATGTCATTTGAACTTGTCCTTTCGCCCGTCGAACATTTTGAAGACAATCTAAGCAAATTCATTAATGATGAGAATATTGCTGATGACAAAAAACTGCTTTTACTTCAAGATGCATTGCGACGTGTGGATAAACATAGACCTTATCGTGAGAGACCCCCTGTTACCGTCACAGATCCCTCTAAACAGAAAACATCTCCTCAAGATTCTGCAGCAGTGCAATCAAAGGAGAAGGAATTGAATTCTATAGTGACAACAATTGGAAACTTATTGCCAGTGACCTATCGAGAACAGAGTAAAAGAGTATTATCATATCTCATGTTGGAAACTGGTGGTGATCATCAAGTTCAAGTCGACAGCGAAGGGAAACGAATTATAATTCAGGGAAAAAGTTATAATCTAGTTTATTTAATTTGTGATATGGTGACGAACCGTAAAGGACTTTTATCATTTGACAATAATCTATACGCCTTTGTAAATGCATCAAACTATCCCAAAAGCCTTATTGGCAATTAGCAAATTCTAAAGAAACTAAGAGAATATAGTCCTCCAACAACGCCAACACCATTTAAAAAAGAAGAAGATTCGATATTGGAAAATACTTGATGCAGCAGCAGCAGCAGCAATGATTTTATAACAACTGTGGCTGCTAGTCAAAAGCAAAGACGGATTGATTCACCCTCCAGTATGCAAAAGGGAAGTGGACATTACACTATGTGTTTGCTTTCAAAATGGATAAAGTTCTGAAGCATGTCTATGAAAATATTGGTGAAGCGGGAAGTCTAAGTTCCCCCAAAACGCTTTCTTAAGTTGTCTCTGACAGCACATTAAAAAAAGCAAAAGAGTATCTACAGAATGAACCGAGTTACAAACTGCATCGAAATCGCAGGCTTCGTGGAAAACAATATCGACAAACTAAAGCCTTTTTCCCTCTGCATATAATGCAAACTGATCTTTTAATTTTAGATGCAATTCAACGGCGTTACAATGCACCCTACAAATATATTCTAGTGGCAATCAGTGTCTTTAGTCGCTATGCCTATGCCACCCCATTGCAATCAAAGAGAGGTGTTGAAGTTGCTCATGCCTTAGAAAGTATTCTTGAACAGGATTGCTATAGAAAAATTCAATCGGATCGTGGTAGCGAATTTGTTAATCCCCACATGCAAAAGGTTCTATTGAAATATAATACAACACTTTATCATAGTCACAGCCTGATAGAGGCTGCATTGGCTGAACGATTGATAAGAACGATTCGTCTATTAATTTCAAGATATTGTACACTGAAAAACACATCTGCTTTTATTCATGATTTAGATAAAATCATGCAGATATATAACCATCGACCTCATCAATCACTGTCCAACTCAAGCCCTCGGGAAGTTCATTGTAGTGAAAATACATTTGATACTTTTCTAAAGCAATATTCCAATGGTGGTAATGAGAGGAAGAGGAAAAAGGAAAAATTCAATGTTGGTGATACTGTTCGAATTAATAGAACCACCAATATTTTTGAAAAGGGAAATTATTTATGGAGCACTGAACTTTTTAAAGTGTCCAAAATCCTGGACACCGAACCCACGACATATCAGACTGCGAGACACTAAAGATGATGAGATTCTCGGTGGTTTTTATGAATATGAACTGCAAAAAGTTAGAAACACAAGTGAAATTTATCAAATTGAAAATATATTAAAGAGTCGTACTCGTAGGGGCAAGAGACAGTTGCTTGTTCGCTGGCTAGGATACATCTCTGATTTTGATTCTTGGGTCAGTGCTGAAGACATTAAGAATGCCCAATTATTTCTATGTGACTTTCATGTCCAATGTTTCTGATCCTCTCTACAATGACTTGAATAGAACAAGTCATTTTTGGACGAAACTCTCTCCCACCATCAAATTCGACGGAAAGTATGAAGTGGCTCTTGTCGACTGTATTCTCAAAAATACCTACAACATCCTGAGAAAAGATCGTAAATATGAGATACAAATTAGACCCTATGATTGGCCGCCACTACCCTCAGGTGATCAAGAGCAAATTTAAAAAAATAATTGGATGAATTATCTATATATTGAATTACCCGACGAGGAACTCACCTGTATGAATGATTTATGTCGTTCTATTACTAAAAGAATTTCCGCTCGTAAAAAAGGAGCTTTTCATTTCAACTATTCAAAGGAGGAGGGCAAGATCTATATTAGTTCACCTATTGCCAATGAAAAGGTTATTCTCAATGATAATCTAAAGGATGTTCTTGGCTTTAAGCTCAATATAATCAATGGTAAAAGTGCTGGAAACGCTAATTTTATTTTTGTTGACTACCCGCCTGCCTTCTCCACGGACACATGTATATTTCTCTACGCTTCAAACCCTGGCTAAATAGAGTAAAGCCTCGATAGATAGGGGCCAATCACTCTAACGATTTAAGAAAAAAGTACCCGCTTCTTTCAATCTATCTCCCTCTGTGTTTGCACGGCTCGTCCTTTCACATCCAGCTAAATCAACGAGTGATAGCTGAGAAACTGTCATCGTTTTTTTATCATCATCTTCTGCAGCACTTCTGCTTATGCAAGCCTGAAATGAAAGTAGATAGGCATAAATTAAAAAAAGAAAACAAACACGAAAGCTATATTCTCTTATAAAGAAAAATAGGTTCCACAACAAGTGCAAAAACATACAGAAATACAGAAGAAATAGATATTTCATCTCTGTATTTAGATAAATCTTACTTGCGATCAAAATAAGGCCCAACTGGAACATAAAAGAGGACATAATTTGTCCAAAGGATTTAGACGAATAAAACGTAAAGCAGTGTTGTGTAGTATACCATAGTGATATGTCTTGATATTTCATAAGTATCACATCTTGACAGCAGTGTTTCATAATGAATCCGCAGTGAGAAAATTAAAAGAATATCCAAAGCTGGTTGTCATTTTGAAGTTTGTTTCTGCCATACGGATTGTTACTAGCAAATTTTCTGTCAGCTCGTAGAAACAAAATTGTCAACAAACGAAAACGTCCTGCCAACAGAGCGTGGAAACACAAACTACTTCTACAAACGTATAAATTCGTTCAAATGGCGCAGGCGCGTCACTTGGGACAGGTCCAATTCAATGAAGTACATTCAAATAGTTCAAGCTAGTATAAGCTTCCATTTACTAACATATTAATAGGAATTTATCTAGTGAAAAGATTGTATTCCGCTTGACACCGATTTTGGAATGATAATTAAAATGTGGATTAAATAGAATTTTAATTATGGTTTTAATTTTGATTTTTTTAATTCTAATCCTTTTCTAATTCAATTTATCATAAGAAACCGTGAGTGAGAAATGTTTTCTAAAGCCCAAGTCCAGCCTATCGGGTCTCTAACGCCCAGAACGGGCTGTGAGGTGGATTAAGCAGCTTTCGCACTATGTACGTAGGTTCTTCTGCTAAGGGGTCAAATGAAGCACAACCTTTCGCACTAAAAAATTGTCCGTTCACACTAGGTTAAGGCAAACATCCATGAAACTGCCAACATGATCATTTAAAATCAATCATCATCAGCAAAGTGTTCAAAAATTAAAAATAACGGTTGTAGTCCGCTGCAATTTTGTAGGTCTGATATAGTGCTGCTATTGGTGTTAACAGTAAAGATCAACATACAGTAGTTTCTGGGGTTAATCCAAAGCTGAAATTTAGGAAGGTTAGCTACCTGCTGGGAAGTAGTGACATTATTAGACTCCAGGGCAAGAATTTGAAAGAAACTTTCTGGGAATAGTTGAATATAAGACTGGACAGCTTAACATTTGATAATGTAGAAGGTGGATGGAATGCTTTCAGGAAAATAGTTTGTGAAGCAGCGGTTGGTATCTTAGGGAGGAAAGTTGTAAACGCAGTTAGGAATAATAGTGAAAACGCTTTTGTGTTTGGTACAGAAGAGGATGGGTTTGTACAAGAAGTATCTGAGTGATAGATCATATGAGAATAAGAAGAATGTAAGGAAAGTACAAAAGACATGAAAAATATAAATTAGGCAGGCTTGAAGTGAAGGCCACGGATAAAATTACTGAAGATCTGGAAGATGCAGTGTTACAAATATCAAAGGGAATAGACACCTGACCCCGTTTTATCAGACCCCTTTAGTCCTCAGTTTTACAGATTATGAAAAGGTAGTTGATGAAGGCAATAAGAGAGCTTTAGCAAAAGTCCTATCCTTGTTTGGTATACCAGATAGATACACTTAGTGATTAGTGCTATGTATGAGAACACAATTGATGCGGTTAAGGAAGCATATGAAGATAGTGGGTTGTTTCGTATTGAATCATGAATTAATCGGGTTTGCGTTCTATCCCCATTTGCATGTTTCATTTTGATTAACTTTGTCCTAAGGAACATGGCAAAGACTATGGTAGAGCATGAAATCAAATGGGAAAGTAGAATTCTCCTAGACCTAGATTAGGCTGATTATCTGAGCGTTTTAGACGGAGATTTTTGCAAATTAAAGATATTTTGGAGGTTTTGAGAGTTCAAGGTACAAGAATAGGTTTTAAAATTAATTCGGAAGACTAAGTCACTTAGGCTCGGAATAAATGAAGGTGTAGAGGTAATATTGATTGAAGTGGATACCTTCACTTATCTGGGTAGTATTGTAAGAAACGATGGTGGATGCAGTGAAAATTTCAAGAGTGGAATAGCTATGGCCAGGGTGTTTTTCACAACTGAAATTATTTCGAAGAATAGGAAAATAAGTCTTGGAAGTAAGACTAAAATATTGGAAGCTACAGTAATGACACTGGTCAACTGTGGTGCTGATCCGTAAACACTTCAAAAAACAGAGGAGGATTTATTAGATGTTTATCAAAATAATTGTTTACTAATTCTTTTGGATAGCCCTAGTCGACCACATTTTGAACAGTAAGCCGAACGAAAAATGTGGTTTATAATGGCTATAATGAGAGAAAGATTTGGATAGCTAGGACACGTTCTAACGGCAAAGAATGACAGATTGCCAAAGATCGTCCTTTTCGGCCAATCATCTAAGGCCAAACGAAAAGCTGGTCGTCCCCGAATGAGATGGGAAGAAGTTGTAAGATAGAATTTAAAAGAAATTGGAACTCTTTGAGAGGGTACAAAGACGGAAGCTTTGAAAAGACTGGGATGAAGGAAGAGTGTATCTTTGTTGACCGCATGCGGCTTGGTGCTGCAGTGAATAGCTAGTAGTAGTAGTAGTAAAACTACCTTCCTTCTTCAGCGCAATCAGAGATATTAGAAGATAATACCAAAAAATGACAATGTCATTTTCGTCCGGATAATTTACAGTAATTATATGTTAACTCAGGGAAACAGAATCATCAGCCAGAAAAAATATATGACAAACAAATCACAGTTTACTATCAATTGGATGGGATATTAACATACAGTAATTAGAAGGGGCTAGAAATTTAAAACGAGAGATGATAATATACAAAAATGACGAGCAATTAGCAAATCACAACACAGATTGTGCGTTGAAAGTATTGACGAATAATGACATAAATTACACAGATAAAAGTATTTTATAATAAATCAAGGATACAATCATAATCGACTTCTGGAACGCACCCTTTTTGCCATACTTTTTAATTTTATTCTAACAAAAACTTTATTAACTCTAACAAAACTTACTAAAACTAAACTAAACTAGAACTTCAACAAACACTCTAAGCTAAGACTCTTAAGATAAGACTCTAGGCTAAAACTCTAAGCTCTTAACTAAAACTTAACTAAACTACAACTTTAACTAAAACTCTAAGTTATGACTCTAAGCTAAAACTCTAAACTCTTAACTATAACTAAACTAAACTTCAACTCTAACTAAAACTCTAAGCTAAGACTCTAAGGTAAACTCTAAACTCTTAACTAAAACTAAACTAAACTAGAACTCTAACAAAAACTCTAAGCTAAGACTCTAAGCTAAAACTCTAAACTCTTAACTATAACTAAACTAAACTTCAACTCTAACTAAAACTTTAAGCTAATACATTGATTAGCAGCTTCTCAGATTAGCAGCTATCTTGCAGCTGTCATTGTCGGAGTTTAAGCTGAAGCCCACAATTGTGTTGGGGGAAAGGAGGGGATTTGTTTTCGCTTTTATTTGCATTTATCAAATATTCAATAATAATACAACTGCGAATAATGATAATAATAATAAATCACTACAGTACTAAACCCCTTGGGGCTAACACAGCATCGCACAGTTACCCTTTAACTCAATCTACCTAAAGTATCACTCATTTTGATACTAATAGATACATAAACAGAATCAGATTTTTATGCTGATTTCAAATATATAAGTTTCATCAAGTTTAGTCTTACCCATCAAATTTGCCTTATTTTCAAAAAAAGGGGGGAAAACCCCTGAAATGCATAGAATCTCAATGAAAATCACACCATCGGATTCAGCGTATCAGAGAACCCAATTATAGAGGTTTCAAGCTCCAATCTGAAAAAATGTGGGATTATGTGTTTTTTTTTGTCAGAAAGATCACGGATGGGTGATTATCTGTTTTTTTTTTTTGTTGTTTTTTTTTCCCAAGGGTGATCGTACCGACCCAGTGGCCCTAGAATAGCGTGAGAGGGCTCACGTAACAAAATCTTTCTATAGAGGAATTTTTCATGGGGGAAGGGAATCTCCCATGAAGGGGACGCCGGATTTCCCAGCATTATTTAAAAAACGATCAGAAATTAAATAAGAAAAACAAGTTTTTTCAACTGAAAGTAAGGAGCAACTTCAAAACTGAAAACAAACAGAAAATATCATAGGCAGCGTAATCGAACTGCCTAAGTAAAGAACGATGTTGGCACAATGTATTATTTATTATTTATTTTTCCTTTAGACCAGGGCACTTCGTATCGAAGGAGTTGTCGTAAAAACTTCAAAAAGGGCTCATTCGATTGGAAATTAGAGTGGCTTGTGCCCTTTTTAATAGTCGAAAGTGATTGGAGGGCGACCAACCCCCCTCTCACGCCCACCTTTTCCTCAAACACATCCAATCAACATTTTGAGATAGCCATTTTGTTCAACGTTGTTAAAAGTTCTGGAAATTAGGTCTTTGAGGATGACAACCCCCCCTCCCACAGACCTCAGGGCAAGGGTTGTAAGATATGCACTTGGGGCATATAAGTATTTTTATAGAAAGAATTGTCGTAGAAACTTAAAAAAGGCTTATTCGATTGGAAATTCAAAGGGCTAGTACCCTTTTTAATAGTCGAAAGTGATTGGAGGGCGACCAACCCCCCTCTCACGCCCACCTTTTCCTCAAACACATCCAATCAACATTTTGAGATAGCTATTTTGTTCAACGTAGTTGAAAGTTCTAGAAATTAGGTCTTTGAGGATGACAACCCCCCACAACCCTCAGGGCAAGGGTTGTAAGTATTGCACTTGGGGCATATAAGGTTTTTATTGAAAGCTTTGTCGTAGAAACTTGAAAAAGGGCTCATTCGATAGGAAATTCAAAGGGATAGTGCCCTTTTTAATAGTCGAAAGCGATTTGAGGGTAACTAACCCCCATCTCACGCCCATCTTTTCCCCAAACACATCTAATCAAAAATTTTATATACCATTTTGTTCAAGATTTTTAAAAGTCTTAGAAATTAGGTCTTTGAGGATGATATCCCCTTCAGAGCCCTCAGGGCAAGGGATGTAAGCTGTACCATGGGGGCATATAAAGTTTTTTAGATAGTTATGTTGTATAAACTTCAAAAAGGGCTCATTTGATTGGAAATTAGAAGGGCTTGTGCCCTTTTTAATAGTCAAAAGTGATTGGAGGATAACTAACACCCCTCTCAAACCCACTTTCCCCAAACATATCCAATCAAAATTTTGAGATAGTAATTTTGTTCGACGTAGTTAAAAAGTCCAGAAATTATGTTTTTGAGCATGACAATCCCCCCACAGCCCTAGAAGCAAGTGATGCAAGATATTCCCTGGGGGCATATAAGGTTTTTTTATAGTAAGGTTTGTCGTAGAAACTTTAAAAACGAATCTTTCAATTTGAAATTGAAACGCCTAGTGCCCTTTTTAATCGTCGAAAATGATCGGAGGGCAAGTAACCCCCCTCTGACGCCCACTATTTCCCCAAACACATCCAATCAAAATTTTGAGACAGCCATTTTGTTTAACGTAGTTGAAAGGTCCGGAAATTATGTCTTTGAGGATGACAACACCCTCACAGCCCTTAGGGCAAGGGTTGTAAGTTATGCCCTGGGGCATTCAAGCTTTTTATAGAAAGTGTTGTTGTAAAAACTTCAAAAAGGGCTGATTCGATTTGAAATTGAAATTGCTAGTGTCCCTTTTAATAGTCGGAAGTGATTGAAGGGCAGCTAACCCCCCTCTCGCGCCCACCATTTCCCCAAACACATCCAATCAAAATTTTGAGATAAAAATTTTCTGCAACGTAGTTGAAAGTTCTGGAAGATAGGGAGTTAGAGGATGACACCCCCATTCCCCAGCCCTCAGGGCAAGGTTTGTAAGCTATGCCCTGGGGGCGTCTAAGGTTTTTATTGAAAGTGTTGTTGTAGAAACTTGGAAGGCTTGTTATCATAGGCTGCGCGCTAGCGCTGCATAAATAAAGAAAGATGTGGGCACAATGTGTTTTTTTTTTCTCCATACCCGGGCACTTCGTATCGAAGGAGCTGTCGTAGAAACTTCGCAAAGGGATCATTCGATTGGTAATTGGAGTGGCTAGTGCCCTTTCTAATAGTCAAAAGTGATTGGAGGGATACTAGCCACCCCCCTCACCCATCGTTCCCCCAAACACATCTGATAAAAATTTTGAGATAGCCATTTTGTTCAGCGTAGTTAATTTCAAGATAAAAAATATGTTTTTGAGGAGGACAGTCCCCCACAACCCTCGGGGCTTGGGGTTTAAGTTATGCCCTGAGGGTATATAAGAACAATTTTGGCACAACGTATCATTTATTATTTTGTTTTTGCTTTAGAGCAGGACACTTCATAGGGAAGGGGTCGTCATAAAAACTTCAAAAGAGGCTCATTACATTCGAAATTGAGAGTTTTAGTGCCTTTTTTAATGGTCGAAAGTGATTGCTGGGGAACTAGCCCCCCCCCCCCCAACCTCTATCATTCCCCCAAACACATCCTATCAACATTTTTGAGACAGCCATTTTATTCAGCGTAGTTAATTTCCAGATACAAAATATGTTTTTGAGGAGGACACTCCCCCACAACCCTCAGGGCAAGGGTTTTAAGTTACGCCCTGGGGGCATATAAGGTTTTTATAGAAGACGTCGCCGTAGAAACTTCAAAAAAGGCTCATTCTATTGGAAATTCAAAGGGCTAGTGGCCTTTTTAATAGCCGAAAGTGATTGGAGGGCAACTAGCCCCCTCCCCCACGCCTATCATTCCCCCAAACACATCCAATCAAAATTTTGAGATAGCCATTTTGTTCAGCGTAGTTGATATCCAGATAGAAAATATATTTTTGAGGAGGACACTTCCCCACAACCCTCAGGGCAAGGATTATAAGTTATGCCCTGGGGGCATATAAGGTTTTTATTGAAATCTTTGTCCTAGAAACTTGAAAAAGGGCTTATTTGAATTGAAATTCAAAGAGCTAGCATCCTTTTTAATAGTCTAAAGTGATTTGAGGGCAACTCACCCCCCTCTCACGCTTACCTTTTCCCCAAAAACATCCAATCAAAATTTTTAGATAGCCATTTTATTCAACGTAGTTGAAAGTTTTGGAACTTAGATCTCTAAGGATGACAAACCCTCCCCCCAGAGCCCTCACGGCAAGGGTTTTAAGTTATGCCCTGGGGACATATAAAGCTTTTATTGAAAGCGTTATCGTAGAAACTTCAAAAGGGCTCATTCAATTGGAAATTGAAAGGGCTAGTGCCTTTTTGAATAGTTGAAAGGGATTGGATAGCGACTAACGCCCCTCTCACACCCACAATTTTTCCAAACACACCCAATCAACATTTCTAGATATCCATTTTGTTCAACGTAGTTGAAACTTATGGAAATTAGTTCTTTTAGGATGATAACCCCCTCAGAGCCCTCAGTGCAAGGGTTGAAAGTTATGCCCTGGGGGGCATATAAAGTTTTTATTGAAAGCTTTGTCATAGAAACTTCAAAAGGGCTCATTCAATTGGAAATTAAAAGGGCTAGTACCTTTTTTAATAGTTGAAAGGGATTGGATAGCGACTAACGCCCCTCTCACACCCACAATTTTTCCAAACACACCCAATCAACATTTCTAGATATCCATTTTGTTCAACGTAGTTGAAACTTATGGAAATTAGTTCTTTTAGGATGATAACCCCCTCAGAGCCCTCAGTGCAAGGGTTGTAAGTTATGCCCTGGGGGCATATAAGGTTTATATAGAAAATTTTTGTATTAATCATAGGCAGCGCGATGATACTTTTTAGACTGAGAGATGCCGTAGACAAAGTTTTAAGAGAAGAGCAGTGCGGTTTTAGAAAAGGTAGAGGATGTGTCGACCAAATTTACACTCTTAGGCTAATAATTGAGAAGTGCCTGAGTTTTCAAACACCTTTGGTCCTCAGTTTTATAGATTATGAGCAAGAGTTTGATTCCGTTGATAGAAGAGCTCTAGTAAAGGTTTTATCCTTGTATGGTATACCAGACAAATACATTAAAGTGATTAGTGCTATGTACGAGAATAACACTGCTGCGGTTAAGGTAGGAAATGAGGTTAGCAGCTGTTTTTGTACTAAATCAGGAGTTAAGCAGGGTTGTGTTCTATCCCCCTTTATATGGATTATTTTGATGGACTTTGTTTTAAGGAGCACAGGAAAGGCAATGGGAGACCACGGAATCAAATGGGGAGGAAAAAGTCTCCTGGACTAGGATTATGCTGATGATTTAAGCATCCTAGATGGAAGTGTGAGCAAAATGAATGAAGTTTTAGAGGTTTTGCGAGTTCAGGGTGCTAGAATTGGTTTGAAAATTAATGTTAGGAAGACTAAGTCACTAAGGCTAGGAATAAGTGAAGATGAAAAAGTGATGTTGGGTAATGAAAAGATTGATCAGGTGGACAGCTTCACTTACCTTGGTAGTATTATTAGTAAAGATGGTGGGAGCAGTGAAGATGTTAAAAATAGAATAGCCAAGGCTCAGGGTGTTTTTTCACAGTTAAAAAAAGTCTGGAAGAATAGGAAGATAAGTCTGCAAACCAAGATTAAAATATTAGAAGCTACAGTGATGACATTAGTCAAATATGGTTCTGAAGCATGGACGCTCTGAAAAGGGGATGAAGATTTGCTAGATTTTTTCCAGAGAAATTACTTAAGGATTGTTCTGGGTACCGGGCTGACTGACCGTGTTTCAAACAATTGGTTATACAAAAAATGTGGTTCAATACCGCTCTCTAGGGCTATAATGAAAGAAAGGTTGAGGTGGTTAGTGCATGTTGTGCGGATGAAGGATGACAGATTGCCCATGATTGTTCTTTTCGGCCAACCATCTAGGGCTAAACGGAAAGCAGGTCGTCCCCGTCTGGGGTGGGAGGACGTCATAAAGAAAGATTTAAAGGAAATGGAAACTTCGTGGGCGGGTGTAAAAAGGGAGGCTTTGAATAGATTGGGGTGGAGGAGGAGCGTACGTAGCTGTGTTGGCCTCAAGCGGCTTGGTGCTGCGGTGAGTTGTTAGTAGTAGTAGTAGTAGCGCGATCTTGCTGCCTATGTAAAGAACGGGGATAATCGAGAACGAGACGTGTGAATCGAGAAAGTGATTGGAAGGTGACTAACACCCCTTCCTCGCCCACCATTTCCTGAAACACATCCAATCAAAATTTAAAGATAGCCATTTTGTTCAGCGTAGTTGATTTCCAGATAGAAATTATGCTTTTGATCAGGACACTCCCCCACAGTCCTTAGGTCAAGGGTTTTAAGTTATGCCCTGGGGGCATATACGGTTTTTCTTTTATAAGGCGTTGTCGTAGAAACTTCAAAAAAGACTCATTCGACTGGAAATTCAAAGGGCTAGTGCCCCTTTTAATGGTCAAAAGTGATTAAAGGGCAACTAACCCGCCTCTCACGCCCACCTTTTCCCCAAACACATCTAATCAAAAAAATTTGAGATAGCCATTTTAGTCAACATAATTTTAAGTTTTGGAAATTAGGTCTTTGAGGATGGCAACCCCCCCACAGCCCTCAGGGTAAGGGTTGTAAATTATGCCCAGGGGGTATATAAGGTTTTCATATAACACATTGTCGTAGAAACTTCAAAAAGGGCTCATTTGATTGGAAATTGAAATTGTTAGTGCCCTGTTTAATAGTCGAAAGAGATTGGAAAGCAACTAATACCCCTTCCACGCTCACGTTTTTCCCAATCGCATCCAATAAAGATTTTGAGATAGCTATTTTGTTCCAAGCAGTTCAAAGTTCAGTAAATTATACCTTTGATTAGGACATTCCCCCCACAGTCTTCAGGGCATGGGTTATAAGTTATGCCCTGGGGGCATATAAGGCTTTTATTGAAATCTTGCCTTGTCTTACGATTATCAGATTAGGGGAAGTAACTGCGTTGAAGAGACCTAGAACAGAACTTGTTGACGCTCTTAAGGGTAGAATAGTATATCTACCTGTTGATGTGTAAGCAAATGCAGATATTCAGCCTGAAAAACTGCTTAACATTGATAGTTTTGTAGTCATTGTCAATGGTCAGCCTACATATAACAAGAATGTTTGGACTGCACTAATAGATTTGAGAAAAGTCCATGAAGCACTGTTGTGGTTAAGAGAGAACAACAATCTCTATAAAACCATACGTGCATACACCCTAGAAGATTTAAATAAAATACTTGAAACGCGTCTTGCTGAAAAAACGGTTGGTGTTGATAATTTACCTGAAATACCGGAAGCTGCAATCCTTCAGAAACTGACAGAAAGTACAAAACCTACATTGGTTGAATATTTTTCTGTCCAGCCACTCAATTCAGCGTTTCCAAAAGACTTCACAAAAGATTTTAAGCAAATGAAAGATCTTGGTACTGACCAATTTCAAATCAAGAAACTAACAGGTGAAAGCGAAGACTTATTTCAGGAAGAAATTGATCTAAAAGTGTTTCCAAATCTTTTCCCGAAAGGCAAATATGGCTTGCGTGACAAGGCAAGACCTTTTCGGATTAGGAATGCAGAATATTTTAAATCAAGGCTTCTTAACAGACACACTAAGTTTCGTCTTGACAAGCAGTTTCTTTTTCACAGCTTCCAATATCAAGAATTATCTCACATGTGTAAAAGCGTCGGTCATTTGTTGCGAACTGTGAAACCAAATCAAAATACTCGTCAACTTATGGACAGGCTTCATTCCCGTGATGGAGAGATGGAAGCGAATTTGTTTTCTGTCCAGTCAAAAATCAGAGGATCTCAGCAGTATTTTCAATCTCTTTCCTATAAAGTAAAGTCAATGATTGAGCAATTGGGTCCACCAACTTTGTTTCTGACAGTTTCATGTGCTGAGTGGTACTCCCTGAATTTATTGACTATCTACGGACTGTCCATAAAAACGTACCTGGTTTGGCAAAAATGTCCCCAGCAGAGTTGACGTGTTAAGATCCAGCTGCAGTTTCCATGCACTTTGACAAAAAATGGACACCTATATTTAATGAGCTAATTTATTCAAAGACAAATCCTTTGTTTGGTAAAATTAAGAATCATTTCTGGTGCATCGAGTATCAGAAACGAGGTGCGCCTCATGTACACTGTGTGTTGTGGATTGAATATGCTCCTATTATTGGGAAATCAACAGCATCTGAAGTGATTCAATATATTGATAGTATTATAACTTGTGAAATACCAAATAGATTGAAAAGTCCAACTCTTTACAAACTAGTCAAAGACCATCAAGTGCACAACTGTAATAAATACTGTCAAAGAAAATATAAGAGAAAAAGAAGAAGATGGGTTTGTATTGTAAGTTTGGCTTTCCTCGTCCTAAAAAGGAACGAACAGAATTATATGACATCCTTGACTGCTTGGCTCATGATACAGACCGTAAAAAGCCAAGAAAAGAATATATCATCTGCTTCAAAGAGATGACGAGCGTTATATAAATGACTATTCTCCTGCGTTACTAATTGTCAATCAAGCAAACATTGATGTTCAATATATTGGCCATTTGGGCTCTAAATTGCGTATTACATTACCGATTACATGACTAAAGCAGAGAGTTTCGAAATAGAAGCAATGTGGGAGGAAGTGAATAATGCATGCAAAAGTCTTGGTCAACGAACTATGTCCTACTTGTTCAAGCCCATAAAAACCCTTCAAGTTGGGCAGTTGAAGCTGCTGATAGGCTTCTTTGTACTAAATTGTATAGTATTTCTCGGCAATTTAGATATATTGACCTCGCGAAAAACAGCAAGGTGAAGAGGACACTGAGAAGGTATGAGGAGCTTGAAAAGCTTGCTAAAAACGATCCACAGAGTAGTGATTTGTACATTGTCAACCGGGTAATTGATATCTACCCTAAAAGACCGGAACATATGGAAGACATCAGTCTTTTTCAGCTATTGTCTTGGTACGAACTGGAGCGTAATGGTTCTGATGATAATATGAGGTTAAGTGATGACGGCTCCTTCTACCTCAGAAAAAGGCTTTTTAAATCGTATATCATACAGCACAGAAAGGTAAACCCATTTGAATCTGACGAGAAGAAGAATGCTTACTATGGAGATCTTTTAAAATTGTTTACCCCTTGGCGAAATGAAAATGAACTAGTGGTCAGTGGAAATAGCAGCTACAAAACCTGCTGTGTTGAAAGTGTAAACTATCCAAACATGGTAGCTTACCACGAAAAAATTGTTGTTAAGAGGAAAAGCGATATTGAATTTGAAGAAAGGGTCCTGTAACGTGCAAAAGAAATTCTGAAGGCAGAAAATATTCCTGAAAACATTAAAGATGACCCAGAAAATGCAATTCAGCGAGGAGTCATCGACAGAGCAGCAGATGCTATGGAGGATTTGCTAGACGCAAACAAACAAGTTTTAAATGGTGACACCGAGAACAGTTGAAAAATTATTATGAGTCGCTCAATATTGATCAACAGAGAGTTGTTGACACAATTTTAAACTCAGTTGCCAAGCGCAATGGTGCAACATCTTTGAAGTTGATTGTATCTGGATGTGGGGGTACAGGAAAATTTAGGGTTATCATTGTCGTGAGAAGACTACTTTGCAACAAGTTCAAGAATGAAGATTGTCCCCTTGTAGTTATGGCATCTACTGGTATTGCTGCACATAGCATAAATGGTTTAGCAATGCATAGTTGTTTAAGTTTAGCTATTGATCAGGAAAACACCACAAGATACACACCTCTCTCCACATTAGAACTTCTTACTTTGAAAAATACACTTAAGGAGACACGACTTTTTATTATTGATGAAATGAGTATGGTTTCGTCTCTTCTTTTAATCTAAATTCACTTAAGACTATCAAAAATAATGGCAGTTAATTTTCCAATGGGTAATGCTAACTGCGTATTTTTGGGAGATTTTCTTCAATTAAGACCAGTAAGTGGTAATCCTCCTTATATACCTCTGACCTGACTAGAAGTAAAAAAGAGAGCCGGATCAGTCGGTACTTTCAACCTCTGGCATCTATTTGAGTATGAGGAACTAAGAATAAATGCGAGGCAAAAGATGGATAAGAGTTATGCTCATAAACTTTCTGAAATTAGACAGGGGTTTTGCACTGGTAAAAAAATTTAATAATAACAAAGAACGATCTCGCCTATATTAATTTATATTAAAGTTATTTTATTAGGCTAGGAGGTAGCTAAACTGAGTATCTATTTAAATTTTCAATTTAAGAGATATTGCTTTAAATTTAATATATTAAATATTATCTCCGACAGGGAATCAAACCCCGGTCTTCCGCGTGACACGCAGGGATACTTACCACTGTACTATTGGAGACTAATAAAACATAAGTTACAAAAAAGTCATGATATTTTACAGTAAAATGTATATAATAAGGAACGAACTGTTGCCTATACTAACTGGTATATGTCACTTAACTACAGTGTATGATTGTAGAGTTATATTCAAAGTTAATGCGTTAATAATTCCTCCAAACGCGGAATCGAATCCCAATCATCCGCGTCACAAGTGGGTTCACTTACCATTGTACTATCAGAGACTTATGAAACATATGGTACATATAAGATATGATAAATGTACAGAACGACATGATATTTGAACTGGCAGTTACTTATCGGGGCTATGATGTCATTTTCTTTCATCCGGGTTGCAGCGGTAGCTAGCAACCTAGTAAGAGACGATCACACCCCATAGTAAAAACTAAATTAAGCAATAACTCCTAAAATTTGAGTAAGATCCAAACTTGAAGTACACTATTAGAATCGCGCGAGGCGATTTACAATACAAGCACTATATTTGGGAAAATATTGGTACATTGGAAACTATAGTTATATAGTAGCAAATTATATAGTAGGGTTCTAAACCCCTATTAAGGGCACCGGTAGAAAATTTTCCAGGGGGGGGGGGCAAGATGCCAGAATAGCCGTGGTGGTTGGGTGACAAGGTATATATTTCCGTTTTTTTTCTCGTTGGGACAAGTTTATTTTAAATACATTTAGGATAAAACTCTCAAATACAAAGAATAATTAAATTACATGCAAAATGAAACAAAACTCAGTGTCGTAGAAACTTGAAAAAGGGCTCATTCGATTGGAAATTCAAAGGGCTAGTGACCTTTTTAATAGTCGAAATTGATTTGATGGCAACTAACCCCCCTCTCACGCCCATCTTTTCTCCAAACACATCCAATCAATATTTTAGATAGCCATTTTATTCAACGTAGTTGAAAGTTTTGTAAATTAGGTCTTTAGGGATGACAACCCCTCCCCCCTCCCCACAGCCCTCAGGGCAAGGGTTATAAGTTATGTCCTGGGGGCATATAAGGTTTTTGTTGAAAGCGTAGAAACTTCAAAAGGGGTCATTCAATTGGAAACTGAAAGGGCTAGTACCTTTTTTAATAGTTGAAAGTGATTGGAGAGCGACTAACTCCCCTCTCACGCCCACCATTTTCCCAAACACATTCAATCAAAATTTTGAGATATCCCTTTTGTTCAACGTAGTTGAACAAAAAAAGTAGGTCTTTTAGGATGTTAACCCACTCAGAGCCCTTAGTGCGAGGGTTGTGAATTATGCCCTGGGGGCATATAAAGTTTATATAGAAAGTTGTTATAGAAATTTCATAAATGTCTCATTTGATTGAAAATTGAAATTGCCCTTTTTAATAGTCAAAGTGAGTGGAGAGTAAATAACCCCCCTCTTACGCCCACCATTTCCCCAAAAACATTCAATCAAAGTTTAGAGATAGCCATTTTGTTCAACGTAGTTGAAAGTTCTGGAAATTATGTATTTAAGGATGACAAACCCCCCAGAGCCCCAAGGGCAAAGGCTGTAAGTTCTGCCCTGGGGGCATGTAAGGTTTTTATAGATAGAGTTGTCGTAAAACTTCAAAAGGGGCTCATTCAATTAGAAATTGAGAGGGCTATTGCCCTTTGTAATAGTCGAAAGTGATTGGAAGGCTTGACATTTTTATAGTAAAGATCGATGTGGGTATAATGTATTATTTGTTGTTGTTGTTGTTGTTTAGACCAGGGCACTTCGTATCGAAGGAGTTGTCGTTGGAACTTCGAAAAGGGCTTATTCAATTGAAAATAGAAAGGTCTGATGCTCCTTTTAATAGTCGAAAGTGATTGGAGGGCAACTAATCCCCCTTCCACTCCCACCGTCCCACGCAAACCCTCCCATTTGCCAATTATGTTTAAAAACTGAATGTTGCCTTAAGATTAAATCAAAATGCACTGTGATAATGCTTATTCCCAATAAGGCATCTCTGCAGTATCCCAAGAACGACTGAGGGTATTATGTTCAAATTTTCGGGGCTGCTTCTGCTCTTAAAATTTAACCAAATCAAAATAGCGTAAGTGTGTCCAAGCTATCAAAGAAAGTAAACAGACTTTCTTGCGAATGGTATCAAGTTTTCCATTTCAGGTCAACTAGAGGAGGTATGAAACTAAATTAAACACTACTATTTGTGTCCAGATTTTAAAATTGTATATGTTGTTAAAAATAGCTGGAAATTTTTCTCCAGCATACAAATAGCAGGCCAAACTATAAAGTCTTAAAAAACGAAAAGATTTAAAGTATTATTTTCTTTTTTCCTGAAAAGACTATGTCAATATAAAACGAACAGAAATTAATTGAAAAAACTTCTTCCACGAAATAAGTTTCTCAAAGAAAAGTAAAGAACTCCATTAAACCAAAAATGAGCCAAAAAAAATCAAATAATCTACCAAGCGTGAAACTACCACAAATCAGCATCGATAAATAAATGAAACCCAAAACGAACAGAAATTACAAAAAATAACCGAGTCAAACTCAAAACGAGCAGAAACTAACATGAGTAGGGCTCAAAATCCCTATGCCTTTCCAAGGCCAGAACATAATTTGCACTTTACTGAAATAAACACAAAATAATGTGCATTATCAGTTTAATATACATATAGGCCTACTGATATTTAGCAATTAAAATGTTAATATTATTTGACTTATTAAGGTTATAAAAATGATCAATTATTTATTATATTTTCTGTTCGTTTTGGGCTTCATTTATTTATTGATGCTGATTTGTGGTAGTTTCACGCTTGGTAAATTATTTGATTTTTGCTCATTTTTGGTTAAATGGAGTTCTTTACTTTTCTTTGAAAAACTTATTTTGTAGACAAAGTTTTTTTTTAATTAATTACGTATATGAGGAGGGTTGCCTCTCCTCACTAGCTTGCAGTTCCGTTAAAGTTTTTCTTTAACTTTCAAAAGAGGTTATTAACTTTCAAAAGAGGATTCTTTCTCAGAACTCTACTTTTTAAAACAACAAAAACTTTAGCGTAAAGAGCGGGGCGTTGAGGAGTGGACAGCTTCTTTCGTTATCAGAATAATTTCTGCTCGTTTTAAGTTTTAATGTCGCTCCTTACTTTTAGTTTAAAAAAAACTTGTTTTGTTTATTTAATTTTAAGTAATAATGGTGCAATTCCTCTTCATATCAAACCCTGTTAAGTGGTATGATTATAATTTGAGTTCAATGAAAATTATACATATTTTAAAAAGTATGGTGTAATTTTATAAAAACATTAAACTACACAATAAAATAAAATCCATATAATAATCAAGACCAATTGAAATAGCTAATGAAACTAGAAATATTTTGTTATGTGTAATGTTATTAGATTTTCAAAATCTCTCCTTTTTCTTACAAATAATGTAGTATGTTTACATTGTTGTTTCTTTTAAAAAAGTAAAGAACTCATAACATTTTCTTTACAGTGAACTTGAACAATTAAAAAAAGAACTTAAAAGAAGAAAGATAAAGTTGAAAAGCTCTTGAAGCAGAAAGTAGAAGAAGGAGAAAAGGAAAAGATATTGACTAATGACCTGAACCTTCAGAAAGTGACGAATATGGAAAACTGGAAGGTCAAATTGAAAAAAGAGAAGCTACAATTAACATAATAAAGAGAAGAAGAGTCATTAACAAAAATAATGAAGGACTGAGTGAAAATCTCAGAAAAATGAATGAAGATAATGAAAGAAGAAAATCTCAAAAATGAAAAAATATCATAAAAACACTCAAGATAAGTTAAGAACTGATATTAAGTTGCTTGAATGCGAAAAGCTAATGTTTAAAAACAAGTTAAGTACACTTTGCGAAAAATGTAGATTGAACAGAGAAAATGAGATTGAACAGAAAATTGAGGGGTAGAGGATTTTTTCCTTTCGATATCTTGCGGTAGGTATGTACATTTTAATGCGTACGTACTGTTCCATTGATGTTTCAATCTCTTCTTTTTTTTTAATATTAGTAAGTTCTATAAGTTGTTTTAGGATTAGTGCATTATTCTTTAAGAATCCATGGCTTTCAGAAATTTTTTTTTTCAATATATCTGTCTCTTATTTTGTTCAGACTCAAGCTAATCTATTCTCTTCTCCAAATTTAATTTGTCATCATGACATTTGTATAACTCCTGTTTTATTTTAGGCAAAATTGAGCCATGATGATCAACACTTTCTTCTTTTTCTTCTTTGAGGCATTTGATTTCAGTCTGATGACTTTCTAAAGATAAAATTAAAGTAGTTTTCTCACTTTCTGAAAGCTTCATTTCTTCAATTAAGCCCTCAATTTTCTGTTCAAGTTCATTTTCTTTTTTTTTTAATGTACTTTGAAAAATGTCTTACCCCCAACTCCCGAAAAGTGTCTGTATACTTCCCAATAACAAACGCTATACCTAAACAATGGGCAAACTTAATGACTTACAGACCTCACAAATTTTGTCCGGGATAAACTCCTGAGGAACTTTTCCTTGGACTCTTTTGGTGTTTTCTATTAATTAAATAAAAAAACAAGTTTTTTAAACTGAAAGTAAGGAGCGACATTAAAACTTAAAACGAACAGAAATTATTCTGTATACGAAAGAGACTGTCCCCTCCTAAACGCCTCGCTCTTTACGCTAAAGTTTTTTATTGTTTTAAAAAATAAAGTTGTGAGACAGAGTCAAACTTTAGCGTAAAGAGCGAGGCGTTGAGGAGGGGACAGTCTCTTTCATATACAGAATAATTTCTGTTCATTTTAAGTTTTAATGTCGCTCCTTACTTTCAGTTTAAAAAACTTGTTTTTTTTTATTTAATTTTTGAACGTTTTGAATAAATGCAGGTTTTGATCTTGGCTCACCGTACATGAATAATTAAAACAAAATTTTCATATTAATTTACTTTTATTTAGTTAAATGGCTTTCTCGAAACTTGTTTAATTTTATTTACGAACGTTTTTATTAGTAATAAATATACGTAACTTACGAATTAACTTGCGTAACGAACTTCTATATTCATATATTTTTAATACGTTTATTAGGGGGTTCGCCCCCTAGTCAATACCTTGCTCTTTAAGCGAAAGTTCAAATTTTGTTCCAATTCTTTAAAAATGACCGCTTAATCACAAAGGCCGTTAATTAGAATAAATAGCTCTTATGAAAGTACTAAAAAATCTTTGGCTTAAAGAGCGAGGCATTGACTACGGGGTGAACCCAATTATATATGTAATATTTTCTGTTCGTTTAAAGTTTCGATGTTGCTGCTGTTGCAGTTGAAATACTTGTTTTTTTATATTAAATTTATGATCTTTTTTTAAATAATGCTGGGAAGTCCGGCGTCCCCTTCATAGCAATGTCCCTTCCCCCATGAAAACTTCCTTCATGGAAAGATCCTCCAACGTAACCCCTGACCAACCCACCCCCCCACTACCAGGAAAAATCTCCCCTGAAAACGTCTGTGTACTTCCAAATAACCAATACTATATGTTAACAATGAGCGTAGGAGGGGGCCTAGTTGCCCTCCATTTTTTTTGGTCACTTAAAAAGGGCACTAGAACTTTCAATTTCCATTCCAATGAGCCCTTCCACGATATCTTAGGACAACTGGTTCGATACAATCATCCCTGGGAAAAAAAAAAAAAAAAAAAAAACAACAAATAAACACGCACCCGTGATCTTTCTTCTGGCAAAAAATGCAAAATTCCACATTTTTGTAGATGGGAGCTTGAAACCTCTACAGTAGGGTTCTCTGATACGCGGAATATGATGGTGTGATTTTCATTAAGGTTCTATAACTTTTAGGGGGTGTTTCCCCCTTTTTTCGAAAATCAGCCAAATTTTCTCAGGCGCCTAACTTTTGATGGGTAGACTTAAACTTGATGAAACTCGTATATTTGAAATCAGCATTAAAATGTGATTCTTTTGATGTATCTATTTGTATCAAAATACCGTTTTCTAGAGTTTCGGTTACCATTGAGCCGGGTCGCTCCTTACTTACAGTTCGTTACCACGAACTGTTTGATTGAAAATTTGTTGAAAAATTAATTGAAAATTTAATCGTTCAGAAAAAGAAGTTTTTCAAAGAATTGTAAAAAACTATATTAAACCTTAGGAGGAGTAAAAAAAAGGTCCTGCAATGTTTCTAACTTAAAACAACCAAAAAAACAACAATCAAATAATAAATTTAAACCAAACGAACAGAAATTAAAAAATGATCGGGACAAACGTAAAGCTGACAGAATACTATAGATGAATAATTAAATCGTAAAACAGGTAAAAATTGAAATGAAGTTAAATTTACTTTTTACATTTTAAGTTACTACATTTTAAGTTACTTTTTCAATAGCCTAATATCGTTCTTAGACGATATTGAATAAAGAGGGGTTTAAGGTGGAATAACTCACAACAAGGGAATGAAACCTTTCAGGGCGTTGTACTCCCTTTTCCCAGGCTAGTGTTTCTTGGAACTTAGACAGAGTATTTCCACGCATAGAAATTGGAATTCCCTGGACTCCAGTCCTGTTTACCTCCTACATTCGTTCTCTAAGGTTTATAAAATAGAGTCTGAATCCAGAGGAGAAGTTTATTCCCCCTCTAGCTTGTTCTTTTACCTCCCCAGTCCTTTATATACGGCCAAGTAGCCGAAGAGGCTCTATACTAAGAGGCTAAGGGAAGAGGAGTGTTATTATTCAAGCTAAAAATTCAAAGTTCTTTTCAGACTAGGTTAATTCAGTCAAGGGTTCTCCCTGTTGAGATTAAGGTTTACCTAAGGTCTAAAGAGTACTTATTCTTGTTAAGAGCAATAATTAGTAAATACCTTGTTTTGAGTTGAACTGATAAATTTGTGTCTAATCAATCAAGGTTATTCCAAGCTCTTAGTTCATTTAAGAACCATTTAATATACTCTCGCATTCTATTTGAAATACGTGAACTGATTAAATACTTACGGCCCAGAAACGATTATCCAGGCTTGATTAAAATAAAAAGATTCAAAATTAATTCTTACCCTTTTCTTTACATGCAGTTTGTTCTTCTCCAAGTTTCTGCTCCAAGTGTTCTGCTCCATCGGTGCTCCAAGAGCTGCCGATGGCCCTAGAATAAAGAAAACACAAATATTGTGAAAAGGAAAATAAAAACGAAATTAAATAAATCATTAAAATAAGCAACTTATATTGCAATAATCCAAGCATGGAAGATAATTCTCTCTCTCTCTCTCTCCTCTCTCTCTCTCTCTCTCTCTCTCTCTCTCTCTCTCTCTCTCTCTCTCTCTCTCTCTCTCTCTCTCTCTCTCTCTCTCTCTCTCTCTCTCTCTCTCTCTCTCTCTCTCTCTCTCTCTCTCTCTCTCTCTCTCTCTCTCTCTCTCTCTCTCTCTCTCTCTCCTCTCTCTCTCTCTCTCTCTCTCTCTCTCTCTCTCTCTCTCTCTCCTCTCTCTCTCTCTCTCTCTCTCTCTCTCTCTCTCTCTCTCTATATATATATATATATATATATATATATATATATATATATATATATATATATATATATATATATATATATATATATATATATACATATATATATATATATATATATATATATATATATATATATATATATATATATATATATATATATATATATATATATATATATATATATATATATATTATATATATATATATATATATATATATATATATATATATATATATATATATATATATATATATATATATATATATATATATATATATATATATATATATATATATATATATATATATATATATATATATATATATATATATAGGTGGGGGTAAAATTCATTTGCTGCAATAAAATATTATTATATTTGAAAAAAACATAAAAAGGCATTATTTTTTGCCGCAAATAAACTTTACTCCCACCCCAATATATACCAATTCAGGGTATATATTTGCCCATAAGGGGGGTGGGGTGGGGATAAAATTCCTTTCTGATGCAAATGAGAAGTAACTTTAAACTTTACATCCTCCCCCTAATGTGCAAATATATACCCTGAATTGTTATATATATATATATATATATATATATATATATATATATATATATATATATATATATATATATAATATATATATATATATATATATATATATATATATATATATATATATATATATATATATATATATATATATATTATATATATATATATATATATATATATATATATATATATATATATATATATATATATATATATATATATATATATATATATATATATATATATATATATATATATCAATTCAGGGTATATATTTGCATATTAGGGGGAGGGTGTAAAGTTTAACCTTACTTCTCATTTGCATCAGAAATGAATTTTATCCCAAAAAACATCAAAAGAATTGAATTCCGATCCTTATTGGAAAATCAAATAAAAAAAAAAACTTTATGTTTATTTGCTAAATCATTATGCAAAATGACTATTCAGCATATTATGAAATAAAAATTCTTGGTATTTGTGAATTAGCTCTTACCCACAAAAGAAGTAAAGTTTCGTTAACGCTAATTAAATAAAACCAAAATAGGATGAAAATATAATAGTTTAGAAACAAATTTGGGCTGTATATTTCCGCATTAGGGGGGTGGGGGTAAAGCATAGCATATATTAAATACGTAATCTAACCTAATTCAGGTACCCCCCCTAAACCCAAAAAAAAAATGACAGTTTAAATATCGTAAACTAAACAAGAAATCACGCTTTATCAATTTATCCATTTCAAATACCCGTTTGACAGGTTTCCTTTAGTATTTCCTTGTACAGTCTATAGTGGTGGGTAAGAGCTAATGCACAAGTACCGTATTGTTTTCTTAATATAATTCCGTCTCTCCAGTTAGCGAATAACAACTTTTTTCTACCCACTTTTTGCCTTGCTATAAACCTTAATAAAAAGCAACAAAACTTTACTTACTAAACAAATGTGATTTCCTTCATTTAATGTTCGCTTCACAAGACCTCAAATCAGACTAGTTTATTGTATGAGTCAGCAAAAGAGAAGAAATCATGCTTCTTCCATTCAAACTCCTTTGACAGATTTACTTGGCTTTTCAAAGATACATGCTTTTACCTCATTTTTTGTTATGTGCAATAAACCTTTCTCGAAAAGAGAATTTGTCCTTAACTTTTAAAATCCTTTGGCTGTGCTAACTGCTTATATTTGAGTTTTTGTATTCCTCATACTGAATTAAAAAAAAAAAAAAAAAACAAGTTCTTCAACTGATAGTAAGGAGAAACATTAAAACTTAAAATAAGCAGGAATTATTATTTATATGAGGGGGTTGCCCCCTCCTCAATACCTTCCTTTTTACGCTAAAGTTTGACTTTTTGTTCCAATTATTTAAGAATAACTCCTGAAACAGAAGGCCGTTTAATTAGAATATAATGGTTTTTAAAAGTTCTAAAAAAAAAACTTTAGCGTCAAGAGCAAGGAATTTGGGATGGAGCAACTTCATCCTATGAATAATAACTTGCGTTCGTTTTAAGTTTTAATATTACTCTTTATTTTCAGATGAAAAAACTTCAGTTTTTTAACTTAATTTCTGATCGTTTTTTTAAATAATGCTAGGAATTTTAGTTCTCCCCTCCATGGATAATTCCCGTAATCCGCGAAAAATTTCTTCGTGGAAAGATCCTTCGATGTAATTCCTCCTGCCCGAAAAATTCTCCCCGAAAAATATGTTTATACTTTCCAATAACCAATATTACAAGTATATCGAAACAATGGACAGAGTTCATAGCTTGCAACCCTTCTCCCAGTGGCTGTGGGGGGTCAATTCATTTTTCCGTGTCAGATCTTTCGATTTAGCTATGAAAAGTTACGAGCTTGTGAACTTTAGTCCAAATTTTTAAAAAGGGGGTAAACATCCCAAAAACATCAAGTAATCTTACTAAAAATCACACCATCAGGTTCAGCATACCAGAGAACCCTGCTGTAGAGGTTTCAAGGTCCTTAGGTCCTTTGTACAAATGTGTGGAATTTTGAATTTTTTGTCAGAGGAAAGATCACGGATGCGTGTTTATTTGTTTGTTATATTTCCCCAGGGGTGATCATATCAACAGTGTTCGTAAAAGATCGGTAAAGGGATAATTTAATATGGAATCAAAAGTTCTAGCTGGCATTTTAAGTGACCAAATATACTGGAGGGCAGCTAGCCCCCCTCCCATGCTCATTTCCCCCAAAGTCACCCAATCAAAATTTCAAAAATTCAAAATAGCCATTTTTTCAGCACTATCGAAAAATCTTATAAATGTGTCTTTGAGGATGACTTAGCCCCCACAGTCCCCCAGGGAAGGGCTGCAAGTTAAAAACTTTGCCTATTGTTTACATATAATATTGGTTATTTGGAAGCATTCAAACGTCTTCGGGAAGGATTATTCTGGTAGAGAGGGGGGACGCGGGAGAATTTTTTCGTAGAGTAATTTTTCACGGAGGAAAGGAATTTCCTATGGTGGGGAAGCCGGATTTTCCAGCATTATTTTAAAAAAACGATCAGAAAAAAAACAAAAAAAACAAGTTTTTCAACTGAAAGTAAGGAAAAAAACTGAAAATTAAAACGAACAGAACTTATTACGCATATGAGAGGGGTCGCCCCCTTGTCAATGCGTCACTCTTTACATTATAGTCATTTTTTTTAGCACATTCAAAATAGATTTCTATTCTAATTAAAAGGCCTTTGTGATTCAGGAGACATTCTTAAAAATTTGGCAAAAAATTCTAACTTTAGCTTAAAGTGCGAGGGATTGACGATGGGGAGACCCCACACGGTTCGTGGTAACAAACTGTAAGTAAGGAGTGACCCGGCTCAATAGTAACCAAAACTCAAAAAAACAGAATTTTGACACCAATAGATACATTAAATGGATACATGATTTTTTATACTGATTTCAAATATATAAGTTTAGTCCAGTTTAGTCTTACCGAACCAAAGTTATGGCCTGAGAAAATTTTCCTTATTTTCGAAAAAAGGAAGAAACAACCCCTAAAAGCGATAGGATCTTAATGAAAATCACACCATCAGATTTAGCGTATCAGAAAACCCTATTGTGGAGGTTTCAAGCTTCTGTCTGCAAAAATGTGGAATTTTGTATTTTTGTAAATACAAAATGTATTTTGTAAAAAATTCTTAAGAATTTTTTCCTTAACTAATTTTTAAGACCTTTTCGCTGATCTTAAAAGGTGGTTTAGGGAGGTGCTGTAAAAGCTTCTTTTTTGGACACAAAATTTTTCCTTAAAATAGTACAGCTTAAATACGTACTTTTATTCTTATTGGTTATGCTACTTCTAGTCAAATTACGGATGAAATGTAACTCCCAAAAATGTAAGTTTGTATTCTTAATTTTCTCAGGGTAGGGATTGGCCAGTTGTTTTCCTAGAAATACATTCTCTGTGTGGTGTCAGATTTATTCTTAGTTTTGTTGCTGATTACTTTATTTATTAGAATGTGCTTTTTTTGTCCTCACTCTTTACGCTAAAGTTTTTTTTGGTACTTTCAAAATAGCTATTTATTCTAATTAAACGGCTTTTGTGATTCAGGGGGGGGCATTCCTAAAGAATTAGAACAAAATTAAAACTTCAGCGTAAAGAGCGAATTATTGACAAAGGGGCAAACCCCCTCACATGTGCAGTGGCGTATCGAGGGGAAGGGAGGAGGGGTGTGCCACTAACTAAGTTATTTGCGATTCATCAGATATTTTGCAAAATCGGCCGAAATTTAGCAAAATTCTTTATTTCTGCAGAAAATTCGGCATAAATCAGGTAGCGATTCGGTAAAATTTACGAAGATCGTCCCCCCAATAAAATGAGCCTCAGGACGCCCCTGCATATATGCAATAATTTTCGTTCATTTTAAGTTTTAATGTTGCTCCTTACTTTCAGTTGAAAAAACTAGTTTTTTTTATTTAATAATTCTAGGCACGATAGTATTTGCATTACAGTCTTGAAACGGGACTTTTAGATTCTATTATTGCCACCTCTCCTTATTATAAAAGAGGTAATGGGTATAGTTGAAATCTCGGAATAATTGAAATCATAGTTGAAAATTTTTTCTTGGTAGCCTCCATTTTCCACTTTGACCTTCTTCCTGTTTTTAGCCTTCATTCGTGTTTCTTGAATATAACTAATTTTACATAACCCCAATGAAAATTCAAATAATTCACCCCCATGCCTTCTCAAGACGAGAAGATAATTTGTACTTTACTGAAAAAAATACAACTTTTTTAACTTTAACAAAAGGAAAATTATTAACACTTTAAGAAATAAATATCATCCAATGTACATTAAACCGACAATGCGCAATCACTTGTATTTTTTCAGTAAAGCACAAATTTTGTTCTGGTCTTGAGAAGGATTGGGGTTATCAGCCATACTCATGTTAATTTATGCTCGTTTTGGGTTTGACTTGGTTATTTATTGTACTTTCTGTTCATTCTGGGTTTCATTTATTTATTGATGGTGATTTGTGGTTTTATTGCTATTGGTAGATTATTCTATTTTATTTCTGCTCATTGTTTGTTTCATGAAGTTCTTTACCTTTCTTTCAAAAACTTATTTTGTGGAAAAAGTATTTTAAATTAATTTCTGTTCGTTTTTATTGACATATTTTTTTCATGAAATAAAAAAAATAATATTTTATATCGTTTCAGTTGTCCTAATACATAAAGTAAAATTTTATTAAAAATATAACATATAAATAGCAAATTAAAAATATTCATATATATTTTTTATTTCTAAAACTGAATGATTATGAAGACTCGAAAACAATTACAATTACTTTAGTGAGCCCTTTCAGGACACTCTCTGTATTTCGCCATTAATGGGTTTCCCATGACCTTGAGGATATGAGGTCATGTGAGGTAACTGAAGACAATAGCCCCTTAAGAACTAAAATTCTGTCTTCGCGTCTTTTCTGTTTTGTCTCTTCACCCATTTGTGTTTTAAGCCGCTTCTCCTCTTGAATTAATGTTATATCAATTAAAATCTACTCTGTAACATTTGAGTTTCTTCTTTTGTTTCCTTTGCTTGTCTCCTTCTCTATAAGTGTAGAAGGTCTGCTTTTGCAAAGTCTACTAAATCTGGGTTGTTATTATAACTACTATAACTACTAGGTTATAGTAGCTACTATTATAATAGTAGCTACTATTATAATGTTATTATAACTACTATAACTACTGCTATAACTACTATAACTATTATAATAACTACTGTTATTATAACTACTAGGGAAAATTAGGGAAAATGAGTGTTTGTCATCCCAGGTCCTATCTTGAAAAAAATTAGTTCTTTTATTTGCTTCTGAGCCAGTCTGTTTTGTAGCATCTTTAAACTTTTTGTATATGCTTTCTAAAAACCAAGCTTGTGTCCACACCATGTCAGTAGCTGAGTTCTCTTCGTCTGGTAAACAGAATCCTTTCTCCAACAGCTCCTTGGACATTTCAAAATATATCTTTTTCTTTTTTATCATTCTACTGTCAAGTTTCTTTTTGTATTTTTGTAAATTTCATCCCTTTTTGTTCCAGATTAGATTTGTGTGGAAAGTAGTATCCATATAAGGTGCAATCGACTGAATGCCATTTTGATCTAGTTTTGAGGATGAATACTGCGAAAATAAATTTTGAAAATTACATTCTGTCAATCCCAACTGTCTAAAATTGGATCAAGTGACGAGAAAGACGTAAAGAGCGACGTCAACAACTAGAAAGAATATGGTTTTTAAATTAAATAATAATTTTAATTAAAATAACGATGTAAATTGGTAACGATGATTAAATTGTAAATTGGATTTCTCGTCAAAATTTATTACTTTGTAAATTATTTTGTCAAAATTTAATTATTTTGTAAAGATGGCCGGCGTGCCTTGTTTGCCTCTCATTACAGGCAATCTAACGGTCTTATGTCAATTTTGAATTCTTGGATAACATGCCTGAGACTCTAGGCAGGCATGCCTTTCCAAAAACTAACAAACAAGTATGTGTCTAATAAGAGAGTTATGCATACTTCCGCCATTTACCCGTGTCCCAGCCATTTAAACATTTACCTCTCAATTACTTGGACTATCTGTCTTGGCTTTTCTCTGTCTGCAGTTAGCCATGTCTTGATGCAACCTATGCAACCTGCAAAAAGTTCAAAAAATAGGATTTTCATTACTTAATATGGGAAATTGTTTCAGGATTGTAAGATTTTCGTTAAGTTCGATAGCTTGGAAACAATAAGCTGTCACAAATTCTTTGGCCTTGCTTTACGTTGTTGAGAATCAGGACTCATTTAAATTTGTCTATGTTTTCTTTTAGTTTCTTGATCCCAAAGGATTGAATTTTGATTGAAAGTCAAATATTTTCTAAAATGGTTTATGAAAAGGCAATATAATATTATTATTAGCTCTGCCTAACTTAAGATCTAAGGTCTTTGAGAGCTATACGCTAGCTGTTAATAAAATATTCCAGATAGTATTAATTCTCATATCCTTGCCAAACAGAGTGTTATTTGATATACCTCACTTCTTTACAAGAGAAAAAATAGTTGTAAATAAGTTCATTAGATAAATTAATCCAAAAAACAAAAAGATGAGCTACTTCACCTTTTTTCTTTTAAAATCAAACTGTACCTGACCCCAAGGAGGGAGGGGTGCTAGACTGTGATTTAGGCAAGATAATAGTAAATCTATATTCAAATGTCTTTAGAGAAGTAAAACACAACAGTAAAGATTAAGAAGTACTAATTAACTCTCCACTCCCAAAGAACGTTAGAAGTTTGATAGAACTTTATTCTTTCCAAATGTAATCTTTCTTAAATCAAACAGTACCCCATCCCCCCAGTGAGGGTCATGGCAACATACAAAATGGCAGATAATCACTATAACAACAAATTTGTTGGTTTATAATATACAGACAATTACAATCAATGATATATGGAGTCAATCAATGGTACCAATCAATTGTCTCTTTACCGGTCTCTTTACCGGTATTAAAGTTTTGATTAAAGTTGTGTTGCATGTCGATGAGTGGAAAACGTCTCTTTAATTGTCTCTATACCGGTATTAAATTGTCTCTTTACCGGTATTAAAGTTTTAATTAAAATTGTGTTGCATGTCGATGAGTGGAAAACGCCTTTTATTGTAAGATTAAATAAAAAAAAACAAGTTTTTTAAACTGAAAGTAAGGAGCGACATTAAAACTTAAAACGAACAGAAATTATTCCGTATATGAAAAGGGTTGTCCCCTCCTCAACGCCTCGCTCTTTACGATAAAGTTTTTTTATTGTTTTAAAAAATAAAATTGTGAGACAGAGTCAAACTTTAGCGTAAAGAGCGAGGCGTTGAGGAGGGGACAGTACCTTTCATATACGGAATAATTTCTGTTTGTTTGAGGTTTTAATGTCGCTCCTTACTTTCAGTTTAAAAAACTTGTTTTTTTTATTTAATTTCTGATCGTTTTTTAGTTAATGCAGCTTTTATTTTGGCTCACCGTCATTGAATAAGTAAACAAAATTTGCATAAAAAATTTACTTTTCTTTTGCTAAATGGCTGTCTCTAAATTTAGTTCTGACGTAATTTACAAATTAACTTACGTAACAAACTTCTATATTCGTATATTTTTGTTCTGGCAAAAAATACAAAGTTACAGATTTTTGCAGATATGAGCTTGAAACCTATGTAATAGGGTTTTCTGATACGCTGAATCTGACAGTGATTTTCATTAAAATTCTTTCACTTGTAGGGGATGTTTGCCCCCTCTTTAAAAAATCAGGTAAATTTTCTCAGGCTCGTAGCCTTTGATGAGTAATACTAAACTTAATAAAATTTATATATTTAGAATCAGCATTATAAGCCTATTCTTTTGATACATTTATTGACATCAAAATTCCCTTTTTAAAAGTTTCTATTACTATTGAGCCGTATCGCTTGTTTTTTCTATTTTTTTTTTATTACGTATATGTTATTATGTATATGAGGGGGTTCTCCCCTTAGTCAATACCACGCTCTTTACGTTAAAAGTTAAAAAAAAAAATTAATTCACAAACCCCTGAATCACAAGGGCCGTTTAATTAGAATAGATAGCTCTTTTGAAAGCACTAAAAAAAACTGTATCGTAAAGAGCGAGGTATTGACTTGGGGGACAACCCCCTCATATACGTAATAATTTCTTTTCGTTTTAAGTTCTAATGTTGCTTCTTACTTTCAGTTGAAAAAACTTGTTTTTTTAAAATTTAATTTCTGATCGTTTTTTAAATAATGCTTGGAAATCCGCAGCCCCCTTCATAGAAATATCCCTTACCCCAAAGAAACATCCTCCACGGAAAGATTCTCCCGAGTAACCCCCTCCTCCATCCCCCCCCCCACCAGAAAAAAATCCTTCCTGAAAATGTCTGTATACTTCTCAATAACCAATACAATATGTAAGCAATGGGCAAAGTTCATAACTTGCAGCCCTTCCCCTGGGAGCTGTGGGGGATTAAGTCATCCTAAAGGACATATTTATTAGATTTTCGACTATGCTGAACAAAATGGCCATCTCAAAATTTTACTTGGATGACTTTAAGAAAAAATTGAGCGTGGGAGGGGCCTAGTTGCCCTCCATTTTTTGGTGACTTATAAAGGGCACTAGAAATTTTAATTTTCCGTGTCAATGAGCCCTCCTACGATATTCTAGGACCACTGGGTCAATACGATTACCCGTGGGGAAAAAAACAAACAAAAAACAAACAAACAAACAAATAAACACGCATCCGTGATCTTTCTTCTGGCAAAAAATGGAAAATTCCACATTTTTGCAGATAGGAGTTTGAAACCTCTACAGTAGGGTTCTATGAAACGCTGAATATGATGGTGTGACTTTCATTAAGTTTCTATAATTTTTAGGGGGTCTCCCCCCCTTTTTTCGAAAATCAGCCAAATTTTCTCAGGCGCGTAACTTTTGATGGGTAAGGTTAAACTTGATGAAACTTATATTTTTGAAATCAGAATTAAAATCTGATTCTTTTGATGTATCTATTGGTATCAGAATTCCGTTTTTTAGAGTTTCGGTTACCATTGAGCCGGGTCGCTCCTTACTTACAGTTCGTTACCACGAACTGTTTGATTTCTGTTATTTTGCTTAAGAGGTCTGTCAAGAATATGAATAAAAATTATTCCAGCTCCCGACTGGAACTTTTACAGAATAAACCGTTTTGTATTGAGAATCTTCTTTCGGTACCTATAGCCAGTGATCTAACTGGCCATGTTTTTGGTCCGCTTCGCCAAAGTAAATAGCTGTATTCAGCTGCTAGTGATTTTGATATTCGTAGTATGTCAGGGCTTAAAGTGGCTCAGTGGAACTGTCATCTTCTAACCACCATGATGCTAATAATTTTCTTGAATTTTTTAAAGGTAATATTGATATTCTTGGGATTTGCGAATCTTTTTTTTTACTCAGGAGAATTTTCTCTCGTCACATTTTTTTCCAGGGTATCAAATTGTTGGCAAATCGTAATGAGGGGAGGAGGTTTGGCGTTTCTTGTGAAGTATGGTATTAATTTTACAGTTCTGAATGATTTTTGTTACTGCAATGAGGGTAAGCTGGAAATATTATCTATTGAAGCCCAGATTGATAAAAGAAAGATTTTGATATCTTCGGTTTATCGGCCGCCTAGTGCTACTCCAGATGATTTTTTTGGGGATTTTGAGCAGTTTATGACTAATGTGCTTCGAAGAAATCGTGAGTGTGTTTTTATTGGTGATTTCAACTTTGATCTGCTGAAACTGACCGGCCCTAATTTAGATTTTTTGAACTTGATGCTTTGTCATGGCTACTACCCAACTGTTACTATTCCGACAAGGATTACAGAACATTCGGCAACTTTAATTGCTAATATATTTGTTTCGTCTCGCCTCATTGCGCAATGCCATTCAGACGTGTCAGTTACTCCAGGTTCGGATCATCTCCCATCTACTACTACTATTACTAACAACTCACCGCAGCACCTAGCCGCCTGAGGCCAACACAGCTACGCACGCTCCTCCTCAACCCCAATCTATTCAAAGCCTCCCTTTTTACACCCGCCCACGAAGTTCCCATTTCCTTTAAATCTTTCTTTATGACGTCCTCCCACCCCAGACGGGGACGACCTGCTTTCCGTTTAGCCCTAGATGGTTGGCAGAAAAGAACAATCTTCGGCAATCTGTCATCCTTCATCCGCACAACGTGCCCTAGCCACCTCAACCTTTCTTTCATTATAGCCCTAGAGAGCGGTATAGAACCACATTTTTCGTAAAGCCTATTGTTTGAAATACGGTCAGTCAGCCGGGTACCCAGAACAATCCTTAAGCAATTTCTCTGGAAAACATCTAGCAAATCTTCATCCGCTTTTCGGAGCGTCCATGCTTCAGAGCTATATTTGACCACTGTTATCACAGCAGCTTCTAATAGTCTAATCTTGGTTTGTAGACTTATCTTCCTATTCTTCCAGACTTTTTTTAACTGTGAAAAAACACCCTGAGCCTTGGCTATTCTATATTTAACATCTTCATTGCTCCCAACATCTTTACTAATAATACTACCAAGGTAAGTGAAGCTGCCCACCTGATCAATCTTTTCATTACCCAACGTCACCTTTTCATCTTCACTCATTCCTAGCCTTAGTGACTTAGTCTTCCTAAAATTAATTTTCAAACCAATTCTAGCACCCTGAACTCGCAAAACCTCTAAAACTTCATTCATTTTGCTCACACTTTCATCTAGGATGCTTAAATCATCAGCATAATCCAATTACAGGAGACTTTTTCCTCCCCATTTGATTCCGTGGTCTCCCATTGCCTTTCCTGTGCTCCTTAAAACAAAGTCCATCAAAATAATCCATACAAAGGGGGATAGAACACAACCCTACTTAACTCCTGATTTAGTACAAAACCAGCTGCTAACCTCATTTCCTACCTTAACCGCAGCCGTGTTATTCTCGTACATAGCACTAATCACTTTAATTTATTTGTCTGGTATACCATAGAAGGATAAAAACTTTACTAAAGCTCTTCTATCAACAGAATCGAACGCTTGCTCATAATCTATAAAACTGAGGACCAAAGGTTTTTGAAAACTCAGGCACTTCTTAATTATTAGCCTAATAGTGAAAATTTGGTCGACACATCCTCTGCCTTTTCTAAAACCGCACTGCTCTTCTCTTAAAACTTTGTCTACGGCATCTCTCAGTCTAAAAAGTATCATATTAATAAGTAATTTACTACCTACAGAGACCAGACTAATGCCTCGATAATTACCACACTCACTTTTATCACCTTTCTTATAAAGTGGCTTAATTAAGGTTTTCCTAAAATCGTTAGGTACTTCCCCTTTTTCAAAAATCATATTCATAATCTTCAGTAACTTATTTCTAACCTCAGAGCCACCATATTTAAGAAACTCATTTACCACCCTATCAGCACATGGAGCCTTATTATTCTTTAATCCTTTTAGTACTGTTGCTAATTCCTCCTCACAAAACAAATCTTCCTTCACATCCAAGGTATCACAAACTTTTTCATTTTCCTCTATATTTTTTCCTGCAACTCTATCTCGGTTAAGAAAATTCTCAAAATGTTCGGCCCATCTCTCTTTAGTTTTTTCCTTATCGCTAATTACGACCCCATTCCTATCTTTAACTTGGCCAAGTCCGGATTGACTACTCCCTCTCAATTTGTTAACGTGCCAGTACAATATTTTACTACTATGCCGTCTAGCTGCATCTTCCAGATCCTCGACAATTTTATCCATGGCCTCCACTTCACACCTCCTTAGTTCATATTTTAATGCTTTCTCCACTTTCTTTACATTTCTTTTGTTTTCATATGATCTATCACTCAGATAATTCTTGTACAAGTCCTTTCTCCTTTCTATTAAACATAAAGCTTTTTCACTAATATTCTTAGCTGCAGTTCTTGCTTTCTTCCCTAATACACCTTCAGCAACTTCACAGATTGTTTTTCTAAAATTATTCCAACCATCTTCCATATTATCAAATTTTAAACTCTCAAGTTTAGTATTCAACTGTTTCTGGAAAGTTTTTCTCAAATTCTCATCCTGGAGTCTACCAACATCATAACTTCCCGGGAAGTAGTTACCCTTCCGATATTTCAGCTTTAAATTAACCCTTGACACTACTAGATGGTGATCTTTACTTTTAACATCAATAACAGCACTCCTATATACCCTAGTATCTTGTATTGATCCTGCCAGTCTTCGGTTTACTATAACATAATCAATAAGGTTTGCTGTCTTACCATCACATGAATACCATGTTAACCTATGAGCCATTTTATGACCAAACACCGTATTGGTTATAACTAGATTGTTATACCTACAAAATTGCAAAAGTCTGTATCCATTACTGTTTTCTTTTCCTACACCAAATTTAACAAGGCTGGGATACCATCTATCCCTATTTCTATCAACCTGGGCTTTAAAATCTCCCAGTAATAACATCATATTTCTACCCGGGACCCTGTCTATTTGCTCCTATAGCTGTAAGTAAAATTCATCTGAGTCACTAGTATCTCCGTCAGTCGGTTCTACAAGGGCGTATACTACTATAATTGATACCCTGAACTTTCTAGTCATAAAATGAGCATTTAGTATTCTCTTATTAATACCTTCCTAGCTAGCCTAAACAAGACTTAGCAGCTTCCTTATTCATCATGAGACCTACTCCCTGTCTATGTAGGCTACCCCATCCTTCCTGCCTGAGTAAACAAATTCCATATCACCTAATTTCATGCTTCCTACCCCTGGGATATGAGTTTCTGAAATTCCCAATAAATCCAGTTCGAATCGTTTGAATTCGTCAAACAAAATGTCGATACGATAGTCATTTTTTAATGTCGTAACATTCCCAGTTCCAATTTTAATGTTCTTAAAATCATTGAAATTATTTTCGCCTCAGGAAAAGCATTGATCCCGGATACCAGTGCAGGACGGGGATCACATATCTTCTCAAGTCTACACCGAAGTGCTTAAGCCGGCTTAGAACCGGACAGCAAGAAGTCCCTGGGACCTCCATGAATGGAGGCTTTCTGCAATCCTGGGCCCATCTTGGTCACAACATGGTTTTCAGCACTTGGCGATGCTCTTCTATCAACAAGAGTCGAAATCCTGCACAGATAGTCTCAAGCCTATTACCTCCGACTCATTATATGTTCATGCCTACAAATATTATGCTACTACGGGGAGGCCCATAATAGATAAATTAGCTAGGAAGAGGTTTTTCAGCCCAAAGACGCCCATCAAAACATACCAAGCCCGGAAAAATTGTCCACTAGTCAGAATCCCGTGCGAATGCTGTATTGTTTACTAGGCTATAGTTTCCTCGAGGGGCACCACTCCTCAAGTGGGAATAGAGTTGATCGCAAGGTCCCCAGTCTTGCAGGTACCCCAAAAAGGTCAAGGCACAAGAACTGGGACTATTTACCCACTGGATTCGGTAGTTGTATGCGCCTCTGAGGTTATTCAACAAGTATATGACCTCCGTTACTTGGGTTTTCATGTCGACTGCAATCTCAGCTGGAAAAATACAGTGAGATAGTATCAGCTAAAGCTGCCAGAGAACTCGGGATACTGAGAAAACTGAAGCATACCTTTCCTCTGTCAACCCTCAAGCTCATTTACAGCGCTATTGTAGACCTTTATATTGGGTACGGATGCTCGGTATGGGCCAGTAATTTCATCGGCAACTATAAAAGGATACAAGTTGTTCAGAATAAAGCAATCAGAGTACTCGGAGAGATGTGCCATTGTGAAAGCACTGCCCAATCTTACAACAAATTTGGCATTCTGAATGTTGGGCAGCAGCGTGATTATCAATTATCAATTTTTGTCTATCAGTGTCTGAATATGTTATCTCCTGAGTACTTTTGGAATGTATTTTCCCGAAATTCTCTCTACCATGAATATTCTACACGAAATGTTGACCATTTGGTCAGTGAGATCCGACATTCAACAAGGTCAAGTTTTGCTTTACGGAACATAGGTGTTTCGGTATGGATAGTATTATCCATATTATATATATTATATATATTATATTATATATATATTATATATTATATTATATATAGGTGTATTCGGTATGGATAGGTCCCGGATAGTATTAGAGCGGCCGTTAGTTTCATTTAAGAAAAAGTTAAAGAATTTTTTTTGTTGAAAAAGGAGGATAATTTTTGGAGATTGGGGGGAGGAAGAGGGAAGGGGGGAAGAGCGAAGGGGGGGGGGTGGTTAGAGTGTGACAATGTATATTGTTTTCTTGACTTTTTTTCTCCTTACTTTCTTCTTTTTTTGAAAAAATTAGAATTTATTAATAATAAATATTGTTTTTATTTATTTTTGATTAAAGGGCGGTTAGAAGATACAGCAACCAACAGGATTTTTTTTAATCTTAATGTGGTTGTCTAGTTATTTCTGATGTTTGTTGAATGTTTTTTTTTTTTTTGGTAAAGTAAAAATCTCTATGTCTATGCAGGGTTTCGTCTATTGTAATCAGGGGCGTAGCTACATTATTTTCAATGGTGGGGGGGCAAGATGGAGTGCTATTGAAGTAAGTGCTTTTAAAGTGGTAGCGACGAAAAGTAACTAATTAACAAACACGCTACTTGGTGAATTTAAAAACATTGCGCAATCTTTTTTTTGGAGATGGTTAAAAGAAATATTTAGAAAAGTGAAAATAGCAAGAAGTCAATACGGTATTATAAACAGAGGCATTTCTACATATATGGGTCAGTATTTAAATCCGAAACGTAAAGAATAGGAATTTATCAGGGCTTCTTAGGCATTTCAAAGACAAATAAGGGAATCGGAGTCTCAATTAAATACTGGAATAAAAATTTTAACAATTAGATCATTCCTGGAGCGTATCTCCCTTTACAAAATTCTATTATCAAACCACAACTAATTTGACATATGTAAATATTAATTAAAAAAAAACTTTTTCCACAAAAATTAGCTATTCAAAAAAAGTAAAGAACTCCATTAAACAAAAATTGAGCAAATATAGAATCAAATTCTCTACAAAGCGTAAAACTACCACAAATCAGCATTAATTAATAATGAAACCAAAAATAACACACATAAATTACAAGAAATAACCGATTCACACTCAAAACGAGCCGAAAGTAACATGAGCAAGGCTAAAAACCCCTATGCCTTCTCAGGGATAGAACATACTTGGCACATTACTGACAGAAATACAAATGAATATGCAATGTCAGTTTAATATACATATGCTGATATTTATTCCTTAAAATCTTAATTTATTTTTGATTTCTTAAAGTTATAAAAACGAACACATTTAAAAGAATTTTTTTCAGTAGGGTGCAAATTATATTCTGGCTTTTAAAAAACATTGGGGTTTAGAACCCTATATCATATTAATTTCTGCTCGTTTTGAGTTTGACTATGTTATTAATTTTAATTTCTGTTTGTTTTCGGTTTCATTTATTTATTGATACTGATTTGAGGTAGTTGTACGCTTGGTAGATTATTTGATTCTAGTTTTGTTCATTTTTGGTTTAATGGAGTTCTTTACTTTTTTTCGAAAAACTTATTCTTTGAAAAAAAAATCTTTCAATTAATTTCTGTTTGTTTTATTATTAATATTGTTATTATCATTAATTTATTACCCATTATTAAACATATAAAATGTTGTAAATGGAGTACAAGAGAGAAAAAAAAATAACACAAAATATTCAATAGAAACTCAACTACAGAAAAACAAGATTAAGAACAATACTACAACAAAAAAATTTACAAATTTAAGTTATTGCAACATATAACGAAGAGTGGCTTGGTTCAAATGCCTTTGCAAATTGAGCACGGCGATTCAGTAAATCTATAAGGGGGTCGGTTATACCATACTTCAGAGACATTTTCGAATTCCTCATCCAAATTGGAAGACGAAGTAGATACTTGCCATACATATAGAAAGTAGACCAAATACTGCGGCGATCAGACGAAGTAAATATTTTCCAAAGCAGATATAGGGCTAGCACATGTGGCAAAACAAAAGCGTTATACACCCATGCGAGTAAAAAACGGTTCAAGTGGCATTTCATTGAAACGAGAATTCGATAAGCTCTGCGTGTCTTTACAGTGAACAACGAAACAAGGCAATAGCGAGTTTCTTTTTAAGATCGCTACATATTGAAAGGGCGAGGTACATTATCTTAGACGAAGACTTAATCGTATAAGTTCCGAAAATAACATCAACTGGTACACCATCTTTAACGCGGCTATTATATACGAGAACCACACTCTTTTGGGGATTGAAAGAAAGACCTATGTTACCGTACTCCTTGCTTAAAACATGGAAAGTCTCTTCGATGCTTACAACTGTTCTACTCGCGTTCAAAATGTCATCGGCATAATCGATCAGCGAAACATTGAGACCTCTAAAGATACAAGTAGACTGAACCGGTTCCTGTAATGAGATAATACAATTATTGAATAGCGGTGGCGAAGTAAATGCCCCTTGGCGTATTCCCTTCTCTACGGGTATAAGACTAGAACATAGGGCTAAAGCATTAACACACGGTACATTTACATGCGCTTTTAATTTACTTTACATATTCCCCAGTGCGTGTAGAATAGACTTATCCACGCCACGCTTCCGAGCAGACAACAATATCTGAGGGTGCACACTGGAGTCGAACGCGCGGTTGACATCGTGACTGGTAAAATACAGTATCTCATTTGAATCATCGGCATCAATCAACAAATTAGCAATCATATAAGGCGCGTGTTCTCTACTCATGTTCTTTTTGAAACCAAATTGGTTATCCGGCGTGTTACATGTAGCACTAAGCCTATTTACAACAAGCAGTTCAAATGACTTGCACAGTACAGGAGCGACAGTTATCAAGCGGTAAGATGAACACTGTCCCCCGTCTTTTCCGTTTTTTCGTACAGGAGTAATTACATCCGTGCAGAATAGTTCTGGAACAGTCCCAGCATTACAAATCATTTGGTACAGGAGACAAAGGTGCTCGACAAGGTTCTGACTTCCCGCTTGCAGATGCAATCCGCACAGGTTGTCCACCCCCCTCGACAACTTCTTCTTCAGTTTTGAGAGCGCCTCACCGACTGACGAATTAGACACAACAAAACCAACTTCCCGTTCACATTCCGCAAGACTCACATCGAGCTCGATAAAAACTTTATTTTCCAGATCAGCATTAGGCGATGAAAACTCGTGCGTAAAATATTTAACCCACTCACTCTCGCTGGGCAGAACATCAACTGATTCTTTACGTTCCTTCTTTTTTAGGAATTTCCACATGAGATTGTGGTCTTGCTTTTCAGAATTAGTATCATATTCAATAATCAGAGCACGATGTGTAGCGAGCGTTTTTGCGAATCTTCGCTTAGTATATAATCGGATGGAGTTCACAATACCATGCCTTGGTCGGCCGTTATCTATCCGCATGCGTAACCAGAATTTCGCGTCCACACACACATCTACAAAATCCGAATTATCAGACCAGTGGGGTATTTCCGAGCAAATCCAAACACGACAAATCGGTACTGCAGCCTCTTCCGCACACTGCAGGAAATGAACTATTTCACTACAGTATATATTGATCAGTACTTGTTTATCACTTGCTGCAACTGAAGAAGATTTATGAAGTAGATTGTAAGGGACGCGAATTATTGCTAAAATACCGTCACATATATTCTGGTACAAGGGGTATTAATTTTATCCCACATAACTTTCTGATGCCATTTACTTCCACTGGGCGGATCAGGGTAAGATTTCGAAGATGTATTAGGGGAAAAACATAACCAACTGGTAAGTAGTCAGATGCGCTGATAGATGTATCCACATGTGACTGGCAAAGGGGAACTGGTTGATGTGAACACATTGTAAAATCAAGAGATGAAGTCACTCCAAAATTATGCACATACGTGAAATCAAGATCAACTTCCATGATGTTTAGACCAGAGCATGCAGTCGAGAGTACTTGGGGTATAGGGCCTTCCGGATTCATCAAATCACAATTCATATCTCCGGCAACAGTGTGTGACAAATCTTGGGTGCGACAAATGGCAATAGCGTTTGATAATTTCCGACAAACACTATCGAACATGGAATCTGATCTAGATGTAGTGTAGTCCGTAATTATATTGACATAATTTTTTTCAGGGAAAAAGACAGAGCCTCTTCGAAATTTAAACAATCGTCCCTTCCATAAAACCTTAAATACCCCCTGGGCAAAACTTAAAACCCCTGCCCCTAATCTATGGGGTTTGTTTCAACCCCAAAAGCCTTGTTATATGATATTTAGACTATTTTGAATAGAATGGCTATCTCAAAATTTCTATTAGATGTATTTCGGGACAATACGACGTGTGTGTGTGGAGGGGGGATAGTGGCCTTCCGATCACTCTGACTCTTAAAAGAGCACTAGAGCGTCTGATTACCAATCCAATGAGCCCCCTCCGAAGTTTATATGACCTTGTTTTCTATAAAAACCTTATATACCCCCAGGGAATACTTACAACCCTTGTCCTGAGGGCTGGGGAGATTTGCTACCCTAAATGTCATAATTTTCAGAGTTATCAAATACGTGGAATAAAATGGCTATTTCAAATTTTGACTAGAAGTGTTTAGGGAAATGATGGGCATGGGGGGGATTTGCCTTCTGATCAGTTTTGAGTAATGAAAAAGGCACTAGTCCTCTTGATTTACAATCGAATGAGCCATTTTTGAAGCTTCTATGACAAAACTCTCTACAAGAACATTATATACCCCCCAAGGGCATAACTTACGACCCTTTTCCTGAGGGCCATGGGGCGGGAGGGTTGTCATCCTCATAGACATAATTTCCAAACCTTTCAATTACGTTGAACAAAATGGCCATATAAAAATCTTGATCTTAAATATTTGGGGAAATGATGGGAGTGGGGGGGGAGGTGATTCTCTATCCGATTAATTTCGACTATTAAAAAGGGCAATAGCCCTCTCAATTTCCAATCGAATGAGCCCTTTTTGAAGTTTTTACGAACATGCTTTCAATAAAAACCTTTAATGTCCCCAGGGGATAACTTACAATCTTAGCCCTGAGGGATGTGGGGCAGTTGTCATACTCAAAGACAAAATTTCCAGACCTCTCAACTATATTCAACAAAATGGCTATATCAAAATATTGATCGGAAGTGTTTGGGGAAATGATGGGTGTGGGGGGGGAATCACCCTCCGATCGCTTTTGACCAAATTTTAAAAATTTTGATTGAATGTGTTCAGGGAAATGGTGGGTATGAGAGGGGGTTAGTTGCCCTCCAATCACTTTCGAATATTAAAATGAGTACTAGCCCTTTTAATTTCCAATCGAAAGAGCCTTTTTTAAAGTTTCTACGACAACACTTTCTATAAAAAACCTTATTTGCCCCCAGGGCACAAATTACAAACCTTGCCCTGGGGGTTCTGGGGGTGTGTCATCCTCAAAGACCTATTTTCCAGGACTTTATACTACGTTGAACAAAATGGTTGTCTCAAAATTTTGATTGGATGTATTTGGAGAAATGGTGGGCGTGAGAGAGGGTTAGTCGACCTTCGATCACTTTCGACTATCAAGAAACAAGAAAAGGCACTAGCCCTTTCAATTTCCAATCGAATCAGCCCTCTTTGAAGTTTCTACTACAACACTTTTTATAAGAAAAAAGACTTATATGCCCCCAGGGCATAACTTACAACCCTTACCCTGAGGGCTTTGGGGGGTTGTCATCCTCAAAGGCTTAATTTCCAGAACTTTCAACTACGTTTAAAAAATGGCTATCTCAAAATTTTGGATCGGATGTGTCAGGGGAAATGGTGGGTGTGAGAGGGCGGTTAGTTGCCCTCCAATTACTTTCTACTATTAAAAAGGGCACTAGCCCTTTCAATTTCCAATCTAATGAGCCCTTTTTGAAGTTTCCATGGCAATCCTTTCTATAAAAACCTTATATGCCCCCAGGGCATAAGTTACAACCCTTCCCCTGAGGGTTGTGGGAGGGGCGTCATCCTGAAAGACCTATTATCCAAACCTTTAAACTACGTTGAACAAAATGGTTATGTCAAAATTTGTATTGGATGAATTTGGCGAAATGGTGGGCGTGAGAGAGGGCTAGTGGACCATCAATCACTTTCGACTAATAAAAAGGACACTAGCCCTTTCTATTTCCAATTGAATGAGCCCTCTTTGACATTTCCACAACAACGCTTTACATAAAAACCTTATATGCCCCCAGGGAATAACTTAAAACCCTTACCCTGAGGGCTGTGGGATTTTTGTCAGCCTCAAAGGCCTAATTTCCAGAACTGTAAACTACGTTAAAAAAATGGATATCTCAAAATTTTGGATTGGATGTGTTAGGGGAAATAGTGGGTGTGAGAGGGGGGTTAGTTGCCCTCCAATTACTTTCTACTATTAAAAAGGGCACTAGCCCTTTCAATTTCCATTCGAATGAGCCCTTTTTGAAGTTTCCACGGCAGCCCTTTCTATAAAAACCTTTTATGCCCCCAGGGCATATCTTACAACCCTAGTTCTTATGGTGGGGGGAGTTGTTATCCTCAAAGACCCCATTTCTGGAACTTTCAACTACGTTGAACAAAATGGCTATATCAAAATTTTTGTTGGATATGATTGTGGGAATGGTGGGCATGAAACGGGGGTTAGTTGTCCTCCAATGACTTTCCACTATTAAAAAGCGCACTAGCCCTTTCAATTTCCAATCTAATGAGCCCTTTTTGAAGTTTCCACGACAGCTCTTTCTATAAAAACCCTTTATGCCCCCAGGGCATATGTTACAACCCTTGCCCTAAGGGTTTTGGAAGGGGCGTCATCCTTAAAGACCCATGTTCCAGACCTTTAAACTACGTTGAACAAAATGGTTATCTCAAAATTTGTATTGGATGTATTTGGGGAAATGGTGGGCGGTAGAGGGGGTTAGTTGCCCATCAATCACTTTCGATTTTTAAAAAGGACATTAGCCCTTTCTATTTCCTATTGAATGAGCCCTCTTTGACATTTCCACTACAAAGCTTTATATAAAAACCTTAGTTGGCCTCCAATTACTTTCTACTATTAAAAAGGGCACTAGCCCTTACAATTTCCAATCGAATGAGGCCTTTTTGAAGTTTCCACGACAGCTCTTTCTATAAAAACCTTTTATGCCCCCAAGGCATAACTTACAACCCTAGCCCTTAGGGCTGGGGAGAATTGTCATCCTCAAAGACCCTATTTCCGGAACTTTTAACTACGTTGAACAAAATTGCTATATCAAAATTTTAGTTGGATATGTTTGCGGAAATGGTTGGCATGAGACGGGGGTTATTTGCCCTCCAATCACTTTTGACTTTTAAAAAGGGCACTAGCCCTTTCAATTTCTCATTGAATGAACCCTTTGGGAAGTTTCTACGACAACGGTATCTATAAAAACCTTAAATTCCCCGAGGGCGCAACTTATAACCCTTGCCAAGAGATGTGTGGGGGATTTGACATCATCAAAGATATAATTTCCAGAACTTTCAACTACGCTGAACAAAATACCTATCTCAAAATTTTGATTGGATGTATTTGGGGAAACGGTGGGCGTGAGAGGGAGGTTAGTTGCCCTCCAATCACTTTCGAAATTAAAAAGGGCACTAGGCCCTTCTATTTCCAATCGAACGTGTCCTTTTTGGAGTTTCTACGACAACACTTTCTATAAAAACCTTATATGCCCCCAAGGCATAACTTACAACCCTTACCCTGGGGGTTTATATAACGCAAACTTGAGTTAATTAAGTAAATTACACTAGTTTAGACAACGCTAGGGGAGCGGGTGCCCCCCTCATCCCCATGGATTCACTACTGATTGTCATCCTCAAAAACCTAATTTAATAGACTTTAATCTACGTTGAACAAAATGGCTATCTCCAAATTTTGATTGATTGTGTTTTTGGAAATGGTGGGCGTGAGAGAGGGGTTAGTTGCCCTCCAATCACTTTTGACTATTGAAAATGGTACTAGCCCTTTCAACTTCCAATCCAATGAGCCCTTTTTGAAATTTCTAGAAAAAGGCCTTCTATAAAAAAAAACCTTATATGTCACCAGGGCATAACTTACAACCTTGGCCCTGTGGGCTGTGGGGGGAGGGGAGTTGTCATCCTCAAAGGCATTATTTCAAGAACTTTCAACTACGTTGAAAAAAATAGTTATCTCCAAACTTTGATTGTGTAGGTTTGGGGAAATGGTGGGTGTAAGAGGGGGGTTATTGCCTTCCAATCACTTTCTACTATTAAAAAGGGCACTGGCTCTTTCAATCTCCCATCGAATGAGCCTTTTTTGAAGTTTCTACGACAACCCTTTCTATGAAAACCTTATTTCCCCCCTGGGCATAACTTACAACCCCTGCCCTGAGGGTGTGAGGGGGGGGGGGGTTATCATCCTAAAAGACCTGATTTCCAGAGACCTAATTTCCAAAGCTTTCAACTACGTTGAACGAAATGGCCATTTCAAAATTTTGATTGGTTGTATATGGAGAAATGGTGGGCGTGAAAGCGGGGTTATTTGCCCTTCAATCACTTTCGCCTATTAAAAAGGGCACTAGCCGTTTCAATTTTCAATTGACTGAGCCCTTTTTGAAGTTTCTACGACAACGTCATCTATAAAAAAAAACCATATATGCCCCCAGGTCATAACTTACAACTCTTCCCCTGAGGGTTATGGGGGGGGGGGGGTTGTCATCCTCATAGACCTAATTTTAAGTTGACAAAATTAACAAGATTTTTGTGAGTTATACTTGATACAGCACTTGCATAGTTTGATCGTCCAAAGGGAAAAGGACAAATGCGTCCAATCCGGTTTTTTTCCTTATTGATGAAACGGGTTTACTTTGAAAATATTCATTCATATGTACCAGGCAGATTCACACTAAAACGAATTGGTGTGAAGAAAGCGATATCGACATCCCCACCTAACGTTGCGCTCGAGTAACTATGGCGTCTTTGGTCCAGTGCCCAAGTTACATTAAAAGGCCAGGTCATAATAAAAGCTTTCAATTTGGGAGGTTCAAGGAGGAGTCTTTGACAGTCTTATGACCTCAGGGTACTAGATGTTGCAACGTTCTTACGTATCTACCGTGGTTTAGAAAATTCGATCACCCCATAAATGATTACCAAAAATATGCACAAATGTAACATTTGGAATATTATAACACTTTTTTCAAAGCTTTGAAGAAAAGCAAAAAAGTCTAAATACCCCTAACTACGCTTGAAAGATATTTTAAAAAGAAACTCTTTAGAGATTTCCATGGAAATGACTATAGCAGAAGCTTTGAGCCTGGGTGGGGATCAAAGAGGTGTCTAAGTATTTTGACCACAGGTGACTTATTGTTGCGACTTTCTTAAATTTGGTAATTCTTGTGAGCATTTGGAAATCAAAGCTTAAACTCAATAACCTATACTAAGTGTCCTAACATTTTGCTTGGATTAAAAGTGACGAACTAGGATGAACATTTCAACATCTTCCTGGAGCTACTTCAGTCTGCATATTATTTCATTTAGTTACACTTAAAACGGATGAGCTTTTCATTTTTTACCTAAGAAAATAGCTGGCACTTCATTTTTCTTCATAGCGAATAAACTATTAAGTGTTTTTTGTGTCATTGTAATTGAAGTGTTCTCATGTGAAGTGTTCATCATGTATTTTTTAATTTGATAAATTTACTCCTTTTAGATACAGTTTATAATTTGACTGATATTAGGTATTTATCAGTTTATAATTTGGAATGAATCCCCAAACGAAAAAAGGAATAATATCCAAAAGAGCAGCCGAAAGCGATAAAAAAGCGGCAGTTCAGCCTTAGCCTACATGACATATATTCTATAAAGAAGCCAAAACAAAACTTTAAAATGCATTTTTTTTAAAATTGTAATTAAAAACCAGTTTTTAATACAAGAAGGCTTCTTAGGAATCCAAAAGAGCAAAAAAAAGGATCAATATCAAAGTCGCCCATTTCAACTGTTTTAAATGTGACAAAATAGATATAGGAAAAGAGCATTATGAAAAAATTAAGCTTTTAAGTTCAGAGTTATATTCAAAGTTTTTACCCAGATAACTGACGAATTTTGTGATACGGTATTTGAAGTTTTATATGCAGTAATGCTCGATGAAAAAAACTACTAATTTTGATAATTATTTATGTTGAGAATACATAGCTAACAGATACTTCAACTACTCGTATTATGCAAGGGTTCTGAAACGCTACAGCCATTTCGTTTCTACCAGATTTCTACTTCTCTTGATGAATAGCGAAGAAGACCAGTTTCCAGCCAGCGACTTGTGAATTTTTGAACTCATGAATAGGCTCGAATCTGTTGTAAGTTTAAGCTGTGATTTGAGAAAGACTGATGAAAATATTAATGTTTGCGGTCAACATTGATCGCGCCGGTGGCGCGCCGCCGACATCTTACCGGCGGCACGGCGCGGCGTGCTGTTTTTTTGCCCGCCGCCGCCGGTCTTCCCTCATCGGCGCGGCGCCGGGGTCTAATGTTAGCATTGCTATAAAATGGTTTTGAAATTTTGGACTGCTTCAGTTTCTATTGTAGCTACGTTTATTTTTTTAATTTAGAATAGTTATGGACTTTTAGTCCAAATTCTACCGAGTCTCAAAAAGTATGGGGTGCTGTCTCCCCCTCCGTTGTGGCACCCCTACGCAATAGAAATGAAATAGAAAGCAGCATCGACTTACTTTTAATAAATTGCGGCCTCTGGAGTTCAGATTTTTTCTTAATCAGTCTCCAAATTAGGTATAATTTAAATACTGTATTGTACGTGCAAGACGTTGTTGTTTATTATTTTTCTTCTTATTCCATCAAAAGAACTGAGTCCTCAAATACTTCTGTGTTCTGCTTTAGAGGAAAAATAACAGCTGCTTCACGTGTGCTCAATTGTGCTCAATTGTGCTCACGTGTGCTCAATGTGCTCAATACGACACACACTAGGTTAAAAGGTATGATACAGTGATTACTGAGTTTATTGAGTGCAATGGCAAATACAATTAAAACACAAATCCGGTAGGAAGCATACGCTGCTGCTTATTGAATATAAAGGGATTAAAAAGTATGAAAAGAGACTCTTTATCTTAAAAATATTTGAATGTTGTTGCCCGTGTTACTTTTTTCTTGAATTTACGTGTCTCATTATGTAATATGTACCTTCAGAATTTTAAAGGCTTGACAGACTTGTCTGTCTATTTGGATTAGAAAGGTTAGTCACTCGGGATGTTTTGAAAAGATTTGAAACTCTTTCTTACTAAGAAAAATTGGCGGTAGAACAAAAATTGGTGTCGCATCGAAATTCTTTGGTGGCTGGCCACGGCGTGCCACACTTTTTCTTACAAATCAGCTGTTTTCCACTGAAAAGAAACTTGTACGATGTTGGAATCAAAAATTTGCAGAGTGGACCCGCGTAATATTTCGATAATTACCCATTTAATAGCGCTACGTGCAACAGTATAATTGTTCTCTTAAAAAGCCAAACCGAGAGGGTATAAAAGAAATATCAAAGAAATATTTCTACTAAAATTGCGGATGGTTTCTCCTAAAATTTGTAATTTGATTATTCTTCGAAATCGCTCTATTTTAGGCCATAAACGACGCTAAACTTCGCCTAATGCGCAACGTCTTCAATCGCGACAATTCAAACTAAAGTTTCATGGGTGACTCTGTGATGTGTAGTTAACCTGTTTTTGCTGTAAAATCTTACTTCTCTGATGCTTTGTTCAGACTTTTTGGTTTTCTTGATCAAAGTGCTAGAATCTTAAAACTCACTATTTTCAGTCAAATGTTTTTATGACCAACAGAACAGAGAACTTTGATGATGTTTTTGAAAAATTTTAGCATTAGATTTTAATGTTATCTATTTAATACAAGAAACAACAAATTTTCCTTCACTCTTTTATTTTAAAAAGATATTATTAACAGCCTAGATAAGCCCCTTCACATAAAATAACATGTTAAGAAAACAATTCTTACTTGATAATATGCAGAATGATTATTGGCTAATTAACACATTTTGCATGAGGAGAACTTTTATATCTTCACTTCTTTCATTGTTTTACACTGTTTCTAACTCATTTCTAGTTTTTTTTTTGTCTATTCTCTAAGTCTTGAAAAATATATTCAAACAAATGTGCAACTGCCATCTAACCTAATCTAATTTTTCATTATTTTTCTATTAACATGTAATATGAGAAATAAATAGATGGCACTGAGGGTTTTTAGTTTGTTTTTGAAAATGGTGCTGAGAAACATAGTAAAAGTGTATTGAGATTAAATTTCTAACCAGAAAATGGGAATAGGAGCTTAGATGCAAAATATACAGTAGTATATTTAAGCAAGCCTAAGCTCCCCAGAAATTTTATATGATTTTCTTAAAGAGTTTATTTTCTCACTTGTAGCAATTTTATTGATTTCTTGCAGAAGAGTTTGGTAGTTTATTTGAAATTACTAGATTTTATTTTGGTTTTATATAGGCTATCTATTAAGAACATTCATTTTTAAAACCTATTTCACATTATGGACCATAATTTGTCATTCCCTTGGTCATTACATCCCTATGTTCTAGTTTTCAGTCTATTTCACTGCAAAATTGTTGTCATTTTTTAAATTTTAATCTTGGGATTAAGGATTATCAGTTTTTGTTTTTCAAGTGACTCAGTATGCCTTGAAGTGGCAAAATATTTGGAAATTAGAGGATTAAAAAGTGCCCTTTCCTGTAAACTTCTTGTCCTTCATAAAACAACCTCAAAACGTCATTAATTAACTAAAGGTTTGAACTGCTTGGGTCTATGATAGCATTGAAAAAGCCACAACAGTTCTGATTTATCTCAAATTTTGCATACTTAAAACCTGGGCAATAATACCTTCAATCATTATTTTATTTTAAAAGACTACACGAAAACTTTAGCTCAAATTAGCAATTCTAAATTAAAATTATTTCTAAGAAGCTGTGAGTTGAAAGTATATTCTTAATTTTTGGAACCAAGGCTGCATTTTGCTTATTTTACTGCTCAGCTTTGGCAAAAAAAGATGAAAAATTAAATAGGTCAAACTAATGACAAAAGCAGTAAATTTGTAAAACAAATAACTTATTTTAGGTGAAAGCAGATTTTATTTTGTTCATTTAAATTGGACCGTTTTGGCGATACTACAGAAAAGCAAAGTTAACAACTTTACCCATTCCAGAAGACCTACTAGGATTTTGGAAAAAAGAGATAAATAAGACTAAAAGTTTTTGCAAATATCAACCAAATACCCAACTTTTTTCAAATTTGCAGAAAGATTTTAGATCTTTATTTGGCTAAAACTGTTTATAATAATTAGACACATCAGTGCAAGACTTCCTTTGCAGGGTTTATAGAATTATAGAATTGTACTATTGAATTTTGCACCTTCTCTACCAGATGTTAGCATTGCTATCAAAATTGTTTTGAAATTTTGGACTGCTTCAGTTTCTATTGTAGCTATGTTTATTTTTTTTAATTTAGAATAGTTTTGGACTTTTAGTCCAAATTCTACTGAATCTCAAAAAGTATGGTGTGCTGTCTCCCCCTCTGTTGTGGCACCCCTACGCACTAGAACTCAAATAGAAAGCAGCATCAACTTACTTCTAATAAATTGGAGCCTCTGGAGTTCAGATTTTTTCTTAATCAGTCTCCAAATTAGGTATAATTTAAATACTGTATTGTATGTGCAAGATGTTGTTGTTTATTATTTTTCTTCTTGTTCCATCAAAGGAACTGAGTCCTCAAATACTTCTGTGTTCTGCTTTAGAGGAAAAATAACAGCTGGTTCACTATTGCAACATACACTAGGTTAAAAGGTATGATACAGTACAGTTTTTCTAACAAATCAGCTGTTTGCTACTGAAAAAAAAAACTTGTGCTATGTTGGAATCAAAAATTTGCAGAGTGGACGACCCGCGTAATATTTCGATAATTACCCATTTAATAGCGCTACATGCAACAGTATAATTATTCTCTTAAAAAGCCAAACCAAAAGGGTATAAAAGAAATATCTAAGAAATATTTCTACTAAAATAGTGGATGGTTGCTCCTAAAATTTGTAATTTGATTATTCTTTGAAATCACTCTATTTTAGGCCATAAACGACACTCAACTTTGCCTAATGAGCAACGTCTTCAATCGTGACAATTCAGATTAAAGTTTCATGGGTGATTCTGTGATGTGTAGTTAACCTGTTTTTGCTGTAAAATCTTACTTCTCTGATGCTTTGTTCAGACTTTTTGGTTTTCTTGATCAAAGTGCTAGAATCTTAAAATTCACTATTTTCAGTCAAATGTTTGTATGACCAACAGAACAGAGAACTTTGGTGATGTTTTTGATAAATTTTAGCATTAGATTTTAATGTTATCTATTTAATACAAGAAACAACAAATTTTCCTTCACTCTTTTATTTTAAAAAGATATTATTAACAGCATAGATAAGCCCCTTCACATAAAATAACATGTTAAGAAAACAATTCTTACTTGATAATATGCAGAATGATTATTGGCTAATTAACACATTTTGCATGAGGAGAACTTTTATATCTTCACTTCTTTCATTGTTTTACACTGTTTCTAACTCATTTCTAGTTTTTTTTTTTTTTTTTTTTTTTTTTGTCTATTCTCTAAGTCTTGAAAAATATATTCAAACAAATGTGCAATTGCCATCTAACCTAATTTTTCATTACATTTCTATTAACATGTAATATGAGAAATAAATTGTGGCACTGATGGTTTTTAGTTTGTTTTTGAAAATGGAGGAAATGCTCATGGAATCCATGCTTGGGATCCAATTGTACAACAATGAAAAAAGTAAAGCTAAAGTTTCTCCCCATGCAAAATGTGTTAACTATGATTGTTCTGCATATTATTAAGTAAGAATTGTTCTCTTAAGAAGTTTCCTTATGTGAAGGAGCATATCTTGGCTTACACTAAGACATTTGTTGCTAATTCATAAAGAGTGTTTCATCAGTCCCTAGAACATTAATCAGAGTAGAATGAACTTTTATAACTCTTATCAGTGTTGTAAGAGTTTCCTAAGAACTTATTTTCTTCCATAAGACTAAAATCTTAGCAGATAGATCAGTCTTGTCAAAAAAAACAGCCTATTCCTAAGCTGAAGATAATTGTAGGTTAGGCTCAATATTGTTTTTCTAGGTAACAGTAGAAATTATGTCATGCTCTGACCCTAACACATAATGACAAAATTCTTACTTTTTATGATGTCAAGAAAATTTAAATTCATTGTAATTTTCAGTTGCTCCCAGTTTAGCTTCTCTCCACCCCTGTAATGAATTGATGAAGTTGATAAATTCCTAGAAGAATCTTGATTCAAAATTTCTATACTGAACTACCCACAATGACAACAAGAGATTAATAGGCCTAGCCCACTATTTGGATAAATTTACAATATTTTGTATTACTTTGTTAGGTAGAAGACAAACACACCACTCATGGCACTTCTACTTAGATTAATTTTAAAAAAAACTTTTCACCAAAGAAGTTTTTCAATGAAAGGTAAAGTGCTACAATTTACCAATATAAACAGAAATAAAGTCAAATTATAATTCAACCTTCAAGACAAACAATTTACTTTCAATAGATAAATAATGCCCCCAAAAAAAACATAAATTACAATAAATAATCAAGTTTAACTTAAAATAAGCCAAAATAGCAGATTTGTAAACAGCAAATGCTGTAATTTCTGCTATTTTAAATAAGCAGAAATTACAAAAAACAGGAGTAAGATGTTATTTGCAATTTACTAACAGCCATTTTTATTTTGACCTGTGAGTTTTAGTTGTCATAACATGAAGAAAAATCACTATAATGACCAAATCTATATGAATATACTTATATGACAATCACTGTAATAACCAAGAATGAAAGTGCTAATTGATAAAGATTGGCAGTTAAATATACCTTTATGTTCATTCCTAAAAGTCTCAGGACTTTTGGATTTATTAATACTATAAAAAAGAAAACTTCAAAACTTATTTTGTTTTTAGTAAAGTGCAAATGATGTTCTGATCTTTAGAAGGCTTAGGGGGTGTTAGACTTACTCAAAAAGACAATCAAACCCCATGCAATTTTCGAAAAGATTCAGACTAGTTCAAACCATTTCATGGGGAAGTCCCTTAAGTCCCTAAGCAACACCAGATGGGCTTGTTGCATTGAGGCAGTGTATACATGACTGAAGAACTTTAAAGAAACTCTGGTTACTCTAGAAGCAATTTTATAGACTGACCACAATACTAGAGGACAAGCCAATGCTTGTCAAGCCAAAATCTTTGAGTATGGAAGATTTTAGCTTTGTATTTGACCCACTCCTTTTTGGAGTTTTGTAATACACTGCAACTTATTGTCAGAAACCCTACAGTTCAATGGGTAGAAAACTACCCATTTTGAAAGATTCAAAAGTGCCAAAAGTTGAAAAATCTCTTTAAAATATAGTATAAATAGGACTTCCCTTAGATAATTAATCCCCTCTAAAAATCTTTCTTTTGGCCTTCTTCAAAAGAAAAACCTAAATTTCTTGACCTATCCTATGTTTTTACATATTTTTACAGTGTATCACAGATGTTGCATGCATACCTTTTGTACTGTATTTCTACTGAAAGTAATTTTTTTTTGAATTCAATGCAGTCCTATATTCAATGTCTGTTTAGTTACATATATGTAACTAAACATATATAAATGTAGTAATACATAAATGTTATAATATACTATAAAATTTAAGCTGAATTATATTAAATAATATGCCAAAACCACCAACTTTGAGTGCATTTGGGACCTTGAACTTAATTTAAATATAGTATAACTACAGTCAACCTGAATCATTTTTTACCTTTATAATCAGAGCTGCTCTGATGGTTTTACTTTTGGACTTTCACTTGACTTTATAACTGCTTTCACTGAGTAGAATCAGTGCATAGTCTTTTAAAGGTGTTTTTCACTTGTAGATTCAAGAATTTTTGACAAAGCTGGCATTAGATTATTTGAAAAGAACTCCATTTGAATTCCTCCAACAATTTTTGACAACTTGTCAACTTTTGTCAGTTTTTAATTGTCACTAGTGTAACTCCTTTAAATTATCTTTAATTTAATTTCTTGTACCTTGCAAATAATGAGAACAAGTTTGATGTGCAGATCTTGTTTCGTTAAGCAATCATGAAAATACTGCTAATGCTGATACTAATTATATTTCCACACTGCTTGAATAGGAACCTGACCTCTTTCAATTGGCCCCATCTGCTAATAGAGATAGATGTTTTTATCTAAATGTATAAAATGCTCATGCATGCAGGTTAGACACTTAAGGGGTTTATAAGCTCTTCCCAGGGGGGCTTTAATTTTTTTTACTATTCATGTATTTTTACTTGCTTTTTCAAAAGAAGTTCTTGTAGAGGGGGCTACTTTTGAAAATCAAGAAGGGACATCAACAGTTACAAGAAGGTAGAACACAAAAAAGGTTCTTTACATACATCTATGTTCAAGGTTGCCTACAGGCTGGAGGTCAGAGTGCTCAAGGTCATCTATATTAATATCAGCATTCTTCAGCCTCATAAATGACCGAAAATCATGCAGAATGTCTTGTCTGCATGATTGAAAATACCCGCTTCCCCCTATTAACTTCTACAAGAGGGGAGGGGCGTCTGTGTTTTGATTTAATATAAGTTTAATTTACATTAAACACATATTAATTTAATTAATTTAAAAAACAATAACAATCAACTAGATTACCCTCTCCCTAAATATCTTCTTATGATTCAGATGAAGGTGCTGAATGTGGTTCAGTGTCAAACGGGCTATCCAGCAGTACCTTTTTGCAGCTGGAGCGTGGGGCTGTATTTGAGGGTGGCCAGCATTTACCCCAAGAAATTACCCCCACGACCCACCTGCAGAAAATGCACCCCACAGAAAATCAAAATCTCAAATCAATTTATCTGCATATAGTATAGTAGCACTATTGTAAGAAATAGAGGGATACCACCAGATGGCTAATTTGACAGTGTATATATATACAAATGTTTAAATTAGCCAACCAGTATTATAAGCCTAGGAGCCCAGCTGGACATAAGGAAACATGTCAAGAAAACAAGGTAAAATTTGCAGTGGGCCTTATAATTTAGCTAGGATGAAAGTGAAAAGGTCATTTGATGCCTTTTTTATGCTCTTTCATAATTCAATAATTGTTTCTGGGGCTAATTGGTTCTTGAGCCCTTAAAGGGGCCCCAAAGGTATTTCATTTTTGTAACCACACAAAAAAGTTATCAACACTAGCTAAGTTATTAAAAAGTGGTTAAAAACATATCACTGGTTTATAAATAGGTTGTTCAAGAGTAGTATATTTCAAAAATACTTATTTATAACAATTATAATATCATTTATTTGGCAACTCAAATATAAACCACTTTCCTACAATTTCAAGTTTTTCAAATGCTGTCAACAAAAAGCCTACTGCTTAATTTTGCAATTTGAAACTTTGCTGCTGACAATTCAGGGTATATTCAAATTCAGTGTATATATTTGCACATTAGGGGGATGGGTAAATTTGCAGTGGGCCACATAATTTAGCTAGGATGAAAGTGAAAACATCATTTGATGCTTTTTCTATGCTCTTTTATAATTCATATAAAATACCTTCAGGGCCCCACAAAAAATAAGGCTTTCTAAAATTGAAAATTTTATTTGAGTTTTTTTTTAGTTTCTGTAGGTGGAAGGAGTTTCGGTACTTGTGTATTATGGGCCACTCACTCAAGTTACGCTGTGTAAAACTCAAAAACAAACTGGTTTCTTTGTTAGTTTTTTTCAGCTTAGCACAAAACAAGACAAGTGACAGAATATATGGGAAATATATAATTTGGGCTATATTATGCACTTAAGGGGGGGGGGCAAAGTATTTGGACAGTTTGAAGGCAGAAAACAGTTCTTTCTAGGTATATGGCCACTAAAAAAATACAGAAGAATAGCAAGCTATCTAGAAATTTCGTTAACTAAAAAAAAAAAATCTGAGTATAAAGTAAATGTAATGTTTCGTTTAAGTATTTTTTCTAAGTGTTAAGTGTTTTTTTTTTTTTCAATGACTGTTTTTCTAAGTATTAAGTACTATTATTAGGATAATGTAGTATTTCATTTAAGTGTTTGATGAGGATTGCTCATCAAATTTTGTGTTATTTGTGCCTTTCATTAATGTTATTTTACTCTGCTTATGGCCATATATTTGGCTTTAAAATACACTTATCTATCTTTCTATCTAATATGCAGAATAATTTTACCAAACACATTTTGCATGCAGACCCGCTATACTCTATCCCCCTTCCCCTAGTGTGCAAATCTATAGCCCAAATTTATTTCTAAAGTAACAAAGATACTAACAAAAAAAAAACAGTGTGTTCTTGAATTTTATACAGCATAAACTTGAGTGAGTGGCTCATAAAACACAAGTACCAAAATTCCTTCCTCCTACAGAAATTAAAAAAATAAAACTCAAACAAAATTCTCAAATTTGGAAAACCTTATTTTTCACGGGGGGGGGAGTATTTAGTGAATATTCTTGTTTTACCTAAAATTTAAGTGAAAACCCAGAATTTTAGTTTTAAAGTACCAAAGATGTTGAGTTTGAATTGGTTAGGTGAAAACTAACATAAATATATTTTGAAAAATCACAAAGAATTGAGAATTAAATTAAAAAAAAGATCTCTAAATGGAGTTTTGGTAATAGAGGATCGTAAATCTATAAAGAAACATGGGTAAAAAATCAACAAAACAAAGCTAAAAATATACGGTAACAAATGACTTAAAAAGATGCGGCTCTCCTTTGAAAGTGTAACTGCCTTGGGAATCAATAAATTGTTAGGGTTTGTATTTTATGTACTAAAATCATTGTCTAATTTAACTATTTAGTTTTGCTTGTTTATTTTTATGTTTCAGCATGACAACACTGACTAAAATGTGGCACTGATCTAAAGACTGGATAATTTTAAATCAACCACAATTAAAATCCTAGAAAATGGCAATGTTCAGCTTTGAACAAACCTAATATTGGCCCAGGGGGGGGGAAAGTCTTATTTCGATGTTTTAGGTATTTGAAGCAGAGAATTAAAACAACTTCAAATATTCAAATGATTAACTCATAACAAAAATTTGATTAAAAAAAGGAACAGAAACCAATTTAGAAAAAAATATTCCCCAAAGTTATTTTTTTTAAAAGAAAGGTATGTGGCAGTAATAAATTAAAACATGTAGAAATTAAGTAAAAAAAAAAGGTCAAATTAACAACAAGAGAAATTACTATGAACGAATATATGAAATATTAACACAAAAATAAATTGATATTGTTAAAAGTGGTGCTATACCCTACTTAAAGCCTATAAAGGCTAGTGTGTAATTTTTGCTTTAACTAAAAAAAAATATATCGAAACAGTTTATCTTTTACCATTATAGAACTTAAAAATTGAAATTGCTGGAATTCTTCTTTTTGTGTATCACTGTATTTTAAACAATCAATCGAGTTCCATTATCCGGATGTGCAGTAGATTTTCATCAATGCTTTCTTCCTTTTGAATCAATTCCTTGTAATTGTGTAGAAAACTAACTGATGAATCAATTACTGAAAAGGCAATTCAAAATTTTTCTTTAACCAACTAGACAGATTGATGTTCTTCTTCTTTGTTAGAAAGCACTTGGACTCTATCATTTGGTGTCCTTATGGCTTCAGAGTTGGTTGGTTCTCCTCCATGGCATTGAATTTATATTCTTCCAAGGGGGAGAGAAAACTAATTTGGCTTTTTCATAAGGGCCAAACAAGAAAACAGTAGGGCCTGCTACCTTCTCTCCGCAATTTCAGAGTAAACTCCGCAGGTACCCCTAAGACTCTTACGACAGGACTCTCCCCTTCTTCTGCTTGTCGACCCTTCTTGTTACAATTTACAGGACTTCTTTTATGAAATATCGATGCTTTGGAAGAAGTCAATGATCCCCTTGAAGATCCTTCTCTCTTCTGAGGCTAGGAGGTCTGCTTCTAGTAATAGCTTAATATTTTCCTGCAATCCTAACTTCTTGGTTGTTCTTTTCAGCTCAGATGAGATTGTTGCTGACTTTGGGCATTCAAATAGCAGATGCTGCATAATCTCTATTGTTGATGCCCATTGGCGACAGAAAGGGCTTGGGTGTTTTTTCCACAGGTGTTCTTCTCTCCTGAGAATCATTGCTTGGATCTTAATCCTCAGAAACGCCAAGTTATCCCTCTGGTCTTTAAATATGAGCTTCAATGGGCTATAGTGAAGTAATTTACCATTTCTACATCTCAGAACATCCCTAAGTGTGATAGATACCGAGTTTTGGCCAATTCCGGAAGACCTCTGGATTGCTTGTTTTGCTAGTTTATCAACTTCCTTGTTAAAACGTATTCCCTGGGGCTGGGGATTTGTTGGAAAGCTAGTTCTACTCCCTCCTTGGCAAGGCCTATTATCAATTCTCGCAACCGATGGACATCTCGTCGGACATCAAAATGGATTTTCTGGATAATTTGTAGAGATGATTGGGAGTCTGAGAATACAACTGCCTTTTTTCTGGGGGGAGGATTAGCGTGGAACACCTTCAGAGCCTCGTATATTGCAGCTATTTCAGCCGTTAGGACAGAGGAGCCGTCGGAGAGCAGTCTTGAAATGTGGAGGTTTAGCTGGGGGATGACTGCCGCAGCAGCTGCTTTACCTGCTTGTGCAGATTCATCTGTATAAATTTCCTGGAACTCATGGAACTTTGTCACTCTTATTTTTTGGAATTCCGCTTGAGTTATTGCTGGAGGGATATTTTGCTTCTTTTCCGCAATTAGCCGGAGACATACATTAACAGGAGTTACCCTCCATGCTGGAGGAAAAAGCAGAGAAGGGAAAGATAAATGGTCGTTTTGACAAGTTGGGCATTTGGAAACAAAAGTATCCCATGCCCCAATTCTCCCTGAAGATTGAGCACTCATTTTCCCAAATGTTAATGGGTACAGTGGGTGGTCTAAGCCATATGCCTGAATCCTTGTAAAATACCTTACTGATAGCATTTGGCTCTGTTAAACTATCGAAGAAAATCCAGTTATTTGGCGAACTTTTGCTCCCTCTGAGTGGTGGTGAAGCCCTAAAGCAGTTCTAAGAGATATATTTTGAAAGGTCTCTAGCTTTGCTTTGGTGGTTTTACTACAATTGATGTATACTGTCAGTCCATAATCAATTTTTGATCTGATAAACCTCTTATAATAATCCAGCAGAACTTCAGGAGAATTAGCCGAGGAGAAGGAAGTAAGTCGTCTAAGGGTTGATATTCTTTTCACGCAAGACCGCTTCACAGCTTCCACTTGAGCATTCCATGTGAGCCTTTGATCCAAAGTTAATCCTAAAATCACAGGGTTGGGTTCAAGCTGAATTATTGAGCCTTTCATGTAAAGCTGTGGTGCTTGGACATTTTTTTTATTATAGAAAATTGCTGCTTTCGTTTTAATGGCTAATACTGGAAGGGACATCGTTTCTGAGAAAGCTTCTAGTTCAAGTATGGCTTTTTGTAGATTAGTGTCCAATTCTTCAATTGAGCATCCGCATTTCCAAATAGTGACATCATCCGCATACTCCCTTTTGGATATTGTTGAACTTGAAAGTTCAAATTCAGGTATCATCAGCAGAAAAGGCAGAGGGCTGAGAGGAGATCCCTGGGGTTGCCCTGCCTCAAGCGTTTTGACTTATGAGAGTGACTGATTTACCTGAACCCTAAAAGTCGGTAAGGTAATTCCAAACAAAATAGATAAATGGTTCAGGGATGTCCATTGAAACAAAGATTGCACATAGCTTCTCTTTAGTTACATTTCCCTATGCATTTTCATAGTCCACCAGTAAGACTAGTATAATTATGCCTTGTTCCAAGGCTGCTCAGATGACTTTTTCATGCCACAAGATTCCATCAAGTGTTGACATACCCTTTCTAAAGCCTGACTGTGATTGCGGGAAGAGGTTGTTTTTCTCTGCAAACCATTCCAGTCTCGTTTTGATCATCTTTTCCATTATTTTCCCAAGAACTGGAACAGAGATATAGGTCTGTAAGAAGAGGGTTTTTCTTGAGGTTTACCTTTTTTCCTAATTGGCTTAATGGTAGCTTGTGTCCAAATGGTTCAGAAATCCTCTTTCTGCCATACTTCATTATACACCAAAAGCAAATTTTGGTGGAACTTTTCCCCTGCTCTTTAACCCTAGTACATCCTATTTCATGTTCTAGTGCTGATTTTGTATTTACTGCATCAAGGGTCATCTTTAATTCATTCATTGAGAAAGGACTAATCAGTGTCTCTTTGTGTTGTGGTTTGCCATATAATTTGCAGACTAGTGGACGGCCAATTGGTGTCTGGACTTTGTGTTTTTGGTACAAGTCAGCAAGGACTTCTGCCTTTTGCTCCTCATCTTGAATTGAGGAGCCATCTATTTCAAATGTTGGGATTTTTTCCAGCTGATCCTCTTTGCCAACCATTCTATTAATAAAATTATGCACTTGGGCTATGGGGATATTTGCATCTAATTTTTCAAAAAAGGTGGATTTTGTTTGTCTTTGACTTGTTTGACTTTTGCTTTCCTAAAATAAGATCTCACAGGTGGTTTGGATAACTTTCTGGGTATTGATTTCTCTACTGCATCTAGGATTTTATAAGTCAAGGCTTGGGTCTTATCATAGAGACTAGGTAGCCTCTCTAACTCTGAGTAGTCTTCAGAAATTGTTCGAAGATTTTCCATTCTACTCTGTGATGTTGGATTTTGTATGTAGCTGGGGTTGGAGAATATGAAACATCTCCAATAGAAGTGAGAATGGTGCAGTGGTCTGTTTGTAACTCTGGGATTAGCTTAATGTTTGCATTTGTCAAAAACTCAGATGGGGCTATTTGAAGGTCTATTGTTCCAAAGCTTTTTTATTTTGGGTTGTAGTGGGTTTTTAGACCTTATGGGGTAATAACCATCAAATTAAGTTCTAGAATTGCTTTCTCTACATATTTCCCTGCCAGGTTTGATTGTTCAGTATCTTCCCATAGATAGCTGGGAGTATTAAAATCTCCCAAAACTATGGTTTTATGGTCTTGGGTTACTTCTTTTATCACTTCATATATATTATTTCTTCCATTTGGGTTATAAAGGAGACTACTTTAAGAAGTTTTCCATCATGTTATAAGATTTCCACTGCAACTGTATCAACTTTGTTAGGATATACCTTTGGGGCCACCCAAGAATGTGGGATCCCTTTTCTCAAATATTTTCTGAGACCACACTGGCTAATCATGATAAAACAGAAAATCGTGAAGAAAGGAAGAAAACGAGGACAGTTAACAGCCAGTGAATTGAGTGACAAACAGAAAAGAATCCTTAAAAAAATATAAACATAATGTCACCTTTAAAAATTCAAATACTATAAAGAGCTTCTTCAACAGCGGCAAAGATAAAACCAGCCCTATTCTGGGTAGTGGTGTTTTTAGAATTCCTTGTTCTTGTGGCTTTTTTTATGTTGGTAGAACCTAACAGCAATTGGGGGAGAGGTTGTCTGAACATAGGTCCTCAATCGACAAGGCCATGAGGCTACGCCAAAGGCCTGAGATTTTTTTTATTCCGCCTTAGCTCAACATGTGTATGACAGTCCACACCATTTCATTATGTTCGACAAAACCTCCATTGTTGTCCCCGTTAAAGGTCTCACGCAAGTTTTCAGGGAGACATTTGAAATAAAAAAGCACATTCACCAAAAGGTAGGTCTCAATAGAGACACTGGAGAAACTTTTCTAAGTCCCGTTTATGATGAAATTATTAATTCTGATCGTTTTTACATACATCCACAAAATTATAGTGTGCAATCAAATAGAATCTCCGATAATAATCTAACTGGAAAGCGATTAGTCTTAAGAGTGCTTTACATAAAATGAAATTGTGAAATGCCATTTAGACTTGTGTTTTTTATTCAGTTATCCTTTCACCGCTACTGAGAAAAGGTTGTCCAATTTTAGTTTTATTTTTTTATTTTAAGGTTTGGTTTTTTGTATTCTTGTCAGTTTTATTCTGCACTGAGGACGGTCAAGCGAAGGTTTTGACCGAAATATTTGCATAATTTTTCAATTTTTTCACTGGCTGTTAATTTCCTCGTTTTCTTCTTTTCTTCGCGATTTTATGTTTTATCCCTTTTCTTACCACCAGGGCTACACCACCTCCTTTTCTTCTGGTTGATCTGTCTTTCCTGTATGTCTCATAGCCTTTTATTTGGATTTTTCTCATATTATGAAGGTTAGTTTCCTGTAGGCATATTATATCTACTTCATGTCTTGAAATAAAAGTGGTTATCTCCTCCAGTTTCATATTGCCAAGAGACACTACATTCCATTGTAGGATATTTATTTGAGATGTGTTCATTTTAGTTGTCTGACATTCTGGTTGAGTTTATTTCCTCTTTGGCTGTGGACTGAAAATCCTCTTCACCTGACGAGGTGTTGGTTTTCAGTGGTGAAACAGCATCCAATTTGTCTATTTGTTTCTTTTTTGAGTTTTTCTTAATGTTTTGGCTGTGCTTCAGTTTTGTCTAGCTCGTTTGGTTAGGTTAGCTTTGGTGTTTGGATTGATGGTAGTTCAATGATAGTTTCTGGGTTTGGTGGGATAGCTATATTTTGTTTGATGGTTTGCAGCTGCTGCACTGCTGTTTTCCACATTTCTGTTCCAAGTAGCCTAGCATACTGATAGCTTTGCTTGTGAGGATGTTTTTCATTTGTGTAGTTTCATTGCTGCTGTCAATGAGAAAGTGGTACTGTTAGATAGGGAGGCTCATTTCTACCACTCCTCTCCCTCCTTGTTGGTTGGTATTGTTGGGTTTTGTGTTGGAATTTGTAGAGGGGAAGGCCGGTTTAATGGTTGAATACCTGTTATTAATTGATTTGATGGTAAAACCTTTTGAGGTTTAGATTTTGATGGCAAAGGTGTAAGTTGTGGGGGCTACCAAGGTGCTGTTGCTGATGTAGGTTGCTTTGGTGCTTGTGTTTTAGGAATTTTAGCTGCTACCACTGAATATGGCAGGCTCATTTTATCAGAAAATCTGAGGATTTGTACTCTCTTCTGGTATGCAGGGTAAAGCTGTTTTTGGAGAGATGAGTGAGTCCTGCTATTACAGTTTTTGCATAATGTAAAACTACCAATGGTCATTTCAAAATTTTATCTATACATCGATTACCTGTGCTTTTGAATCTGTAATATCCTCCTATTACAGACCAAAGTAGAAGAAAAAGGTAAAGATTTACAGAAATGGAAATACTGAATAAGAATAGAAGAATGGTCTTTTTTCTAAAAGTACGTAATAGGCTACTCAGAAAGACATCAAATTGTATGATCACAATAACCAGAAATTATTTGTAGACATCTTTTAAAAATTAAGTCTTGACAGTTCAAAAATTCTGTGTTGACACTTATGTAATTATGTTTGACCAGATTCACAACTGAATCTGGTTTGAAATGAAATTCAACGTTTTGTATTATTTAATGTACCTCTTCATAAAAGTATAACTTCAGTAAGTTATACTTTTGAACAATTCGCTATTTGTAACACTAAAAAAAGAACAACTCAAAAATGCAAAAAAATAAATGCTTTAGAGGGTTAGATACGTGGAGCTACCAACCCGTCAGACCTACGCAAGACTCCGTGACACACTCCTCTGGACTCCAATGACGTCATACGACTTACCACGTTTCAAACGGACATTTGAAATGAAATTCAACGTTTTGTAGTATTTATTGTACATCTTCATATTGTAGGTACATTCAGTAAGTTATACTTTTGAACAATTCGCTATTTGTAACACAAAAAAAAACAACTCAAAAATGCAAGGAAATAAAAAAACAAAAAACAACATAGAATTAGAGATATCTTCACAAGGAATTGAAACGAACAAGTTGTACTCAACCAACGTTTGAGAAGTAATTAGATAAAGCACTTGAAAGTAAACATGTCTCCTTAACTTGGTTATGCAGGCTGTATTCACTAATAGATAACCATTTTAAAATACAGCTTTTGGTACTTATATTTTTATTTCCCTCTACTTTCGAGCGTTTCGATATTCGAACACGTTTCAGTAACCGGGTCTTTTCGAAAGTAGTTAACCACCTTTATTTATGTTAATTTGTGTTTTTTCTGCCCCTGTAAATCTATCACATAAACACAGATATGAACAATCTAAAAAAAGAACAACTCAAAAATGCAAAAAAATAAATGCTTTAGAGGGTTAGATACGTGGAGCTACCAACCCGTCAGACCTACGCAAGACTCCGTGACACACTCCTCTGGACTCCAATGACGTCATACGACTTACCACGTTTCAAACGGACATTTGAAATGAAATTCAACGTTTTGTAGTATTTATTGTACATCTTCATATTGTAGGTACATTCAGTAAGTTATACTTTTGAACAATTCGCTATTTGTAACACAAAAAAAAAACAACTCAAAAATGCAAGGAAATAAAAAAACAAAAAAAAAAACAAAGAATTAGAGATATCTTCACAAGGAATTGAAACGAACAAGTTGTACTCAACCAACGTTTGAGAAGTATTTAGATAAAGCACTTGAAAGTAAACATGTCTCCTTAACTTGGTTATGCAGGCTGTATTCACTAATAGATAACCATTTTAAAATACAGCTTTTGGTACTTATATTTTTATTTCCCTCTACTTTCGAGCGTTTCGATATTCGAACACGTTTCAGTAACCGGGTCTTTTCGAAAGTAGTTAACCACCTTTATTTATGTTAATTTGTGTTTTTTCTGCCCCTGTAAATCTATCACATAAACACAGATATGTGCATGCCAAATTCTAGTAAAATCATCATAATGTGTTACTGCTGCTAATAACAATTTCTTGCAGCTTAGAGCTGGCTGAAGTCAGTACATCTGTTAAAGCCCCTACTCCAACCCCCCTTCCTCATTTTGAGCTTCAGTTTGTGCTCCCTCTCGTGGAATTCTAACTTTGCTTAAAACCTTTCTTATAGACTTTTCCCATCAAATTAGAACGTGTCTATCCTTTGGTTTGGTCCCAGCATCTTGTTCTACTAAATAAAGTCCCTCTGACAACCTATTTAGGGCCCCATTGTTTCTTCTCCATGGTATTTGAAACTTTTATTGTTAAGCAGGAAATTGGAAATGTTTTTCTTTTGAATAAAAAAAAATTCAGATTTTAAATAAAAAGTGGAACTCTAAGACCAACTACAAAGTAGAGATCAAAAGTAGAAAGTAAAAAAGTAAAAAGTAGAGACCAACTACAAAGCTTAAAATGAACAAAGCTTAAAATCATGAACGAGACCCACCATGCCATCTCATTCTGTTTAAATAAACTGGAAACAAAAAGAATCTAAAACTGACAGTAAAGCAAAGCTCAAAACGAACATAAATTAAACAAATAATGTCAGTGTTTCCACTTCCCCCCCCCCCCCCCCTTAAAGGCTAGCAAATCATTTGCGTGCTACTGAAAAGTTTTTTGGGTAAGAATGGATTTACAAGAAAGACTTGGTGTGGGGCTGTTGGCACTGAAATTTTTCCAAAAAGACTTTCTATGCAGTTGAAAGGAACGTATTTAAATAGAAGGGACCATTTGAAAGTATTTTATACACATTTGTATGTGTTTTTTATACACTAAAACTAAATTGGCACTGAAATTAAACAGTTTAGTTTAATTTATTTTGATCTTTTTAATCATTTAAATTAATTTTTTTAAGTTTAGGTTAATTTAGTTTGACAAGATTTAGGTCTTTATTCTATAATAGGTTTGAAAATTAATGTTAAGAAGACTAAGTCACTAAGGCTAGGAATAAGTGAAGATGAAAAGGTGACGTTGGGTAATGAAAAGATTGATCAGGTCGGCAGCTTCACTTACCTTGGTAGTATTATTAGTAAAGATGGTCGGAGCAGTGAAGATGTTAAAAGTAGAATAGCTAAGACTCAGGGTGTTTTTTTTTTTTTTTTCACAGCTAAAGTTTGAAAGAATAGGAAGATAAGTCTGCAAACCAAGATTAGAATATTAGAAGCTACAGTGATGACAGTGGTCAAATATGGCTCTGAAGCATGGACGCTCCGAAAAGCGGATGAAGATTTGCTAGATGTTTTCCAGAGAAATTGCTTAAGGATTGTTCTGGGTACCCGGCTGACTGACCGTATTTCAGACAATAGGCTATACGAAAAATGTGGTTCAATACCGCTCTCTAGGGCTATAATGAAAGAAAGGTCGAGGTGGCTAGGGCACGTTGTGCGGATGAAGGATGACAGATTGCCGAAGATTGTTCTTTTCGGCCAACCGTCTAGGGCTAAACGGAAAGCAGGTCGACCTCGTCTGGGGTAGGAGAACGTCATAAAGAAAGATTTAAAGGAAATAGGAATTTTGTGGGTGGGTGTAAAAAGGGAGGCTTTGAATAGATTGGGGTGGAGGAGGAGCGTGCGTAGCTGTGTTGGGCTCAGGCAGCTTGGTGCTGCGGTGAGTTTTTAGTAGTAGTAATTCTAGTAAAAAAAGGAAAGCTGCATAAAATCATATTTTGCTTTCAGTAAAGAACAAATGATACTCTGGTCTTTTGGGAAGTTGGGGGAGGGTTGTGTCATTTATGTTCGTTTTATGTTTAGCTTCACTGTTAGTTCTAGAACTCGCTAAAGATGCACAATTCTGAAAATGCTACATAATCCATTTTGTTTGGCTTCACTTTTAGCTCTGGAACTCACTAAAGATGCACAATTCTGAAAATATTGCATAGTCGTTTCATGTTTGGCTTCACTGTTAGTTCTGGAACTCGCTAAAGATGCACAATTCTGAAAATGCTACATAATCCATTTTGTTTGGCTTCACTGTTAGTTCTGGAACTCGCTAAAGATGCACAATTCTGAAAATGCTACATAATCCATTTTGTTTGGCTTCACTTTTAGCTCTGGAACTCACTAAAGATGCACAATTCTGAAAATATTGCATAGTCGTTTCATGTTTGGCTTCACTGTTAGTTCTGGAACTCGCTAAAGATGCACAATTCTGAAAATGCTACATAATCCATTTTGTTTGGCTTCACTGTTAGTTCTGGAACTCGCTAAAGATGCACAATTCTGAAAATGCTACATAATCCATTTTGTTTGGCTTCACTTTTAGCTCTGGAACTCACTAAAGATGCACAATTCTGAAAATATTGCATAGTCGTTTCATGTTTGGCTTCACTGTTAGTTCTGGAACTCGCTAAAGATGCACAATTCTGAAAATGCTACATAATCCATTTTGTTTGGCTTCACTTTTAGCTCTGGAACTCACTAAAGATGCACAATTCTGAAAATATTGCATAGTCGTTTCATGTTTGGCTTCACTGTTAGTTCTGGAACTCGCTAAAGATGCACAATTCTGAAAATGCTACATAATCCATTTTGTTTGGCTTCACTGTTAATTCTGGAACTCACTAAAGATGCACAATTCTGAAAATATTTGCATAATCCATTGAAAAAGCTGCGGCCGGCAATTTCACCCTTAAACTGAGGTCAACTAGAAATTAAAAGGGTTGATTGGGTTGGTTATCCAGTGAGACCACAATTTTTGCTTGCTGTTTTAGCTGAGTGGTTGGTATCCTATGTCATTGGGCATGGGGTCTGAGTCCTGCTGCCATGGATTTTTGAATTGGAACGCAGGTCTGTGGCGTGACTCTGTAAGCCTAGCCAGAGTTGACCCATATCTAAATGAACACCTGGAGAAATCCGTGGAAGGTAAATAGGAAGGGTTTGGGGAAGTAACGGATGGCTGGCCCATAACCCTTCTTTCACTTTCTGGCGGAAGAGCCAAAGAACAGAGATCAGCAGTAAGGCTCAGTGCTCTCTATTCTTTATTTATTTTTTTTTACCTTTACTGTTTTAGCTCTGGAATGATTCTTTAGTTGTTTAAATTGAAAGAGAATTAATGATTTAATAAAAAATTTCTAGGGCGCAATTTCTAAAAATATTTTTGCTTATTTTTTTTCTCCATAAAAATTTAAAGCTTGTGCAACAGCTTTCCTTGACTTTCTATTCCCCTAACAGTTTAGTGTTATAGGAATACTTGAAGTCACGTTTCTTTTTAATCATATGATTTCAAGCTGTGATCTTTTCTGGAAAGGGTTTTCAACTCAGGGAAAAACAATTTCAGATGCTCTAATAGTGTCATATTTTAATAATGCTGTATGTATTAAACATACGAAAAAAGCTTATCTCAGGTATTATGCCCAAGGTATCAAAAGTGTATCTGTAATATCTCGGAAATGGAATGAAGATCTAATTGGTACTTTCAAGAAGCACTGGGGGAAGGAGGGGGGTAAGGGATCTCCCAGTTTTATGTCTAGAGGAAGGGATAAGAGCTGAAACTATTTTTGGTCTCCGAGATATGTTTTTGGCCAAAAAGGGGCCAACAGTTTTTCCTGAAAAGTTCGAAAGCTTGAGTTTCTTTTAAATACTTTGAGATTTATCGGGGTTTTTTCCAGGAAGGAGTTTTTAGATCCATAGACAAACAGTTTCTGATGGTCTAACAGTTCTATATTGTAATAATTTTGTATTGTTATTGTTATTGTTATTTATTATGTTATTTATTATATATATTATATATTTATTTTTATATTTATATTTATTATTTTATTTATTGTTATTTATTGTTATTTATTATTAATTTTGTAATTATTGTTATTGTGATTCCTGCTTCTTTTTCTAGGTTTGCAAATTTGTCCTTAACCTTTTAACGCTTATCTCACGGATGAACACGAAACCCTCAATATACCTGACTCTGTCAGCGCAAAAATAAAAGACGAAATAACCTCAGTTTGTAAGCCTACTTTGAAAAATAGCACTAAACATTTAACAAGTTGTCTAGTCAGTGAAAACGTTCAATTACTGGAGAATTCAGTTTTAGTAAAATCTGATCTGCTTCCAGCATTAGACCATTGAAACAGCTGTACTGAATTATGAAACAGCCTTCAAAGTAAATGGCACTGAACAATCGACAAGTTGTTTAATCAGTGACAACGTTCAATTAGTGGAAAGTTCAATCTTAGTGAAGTCTGAAGTGCTCCCAACATTAGGTCATAGTATTGACTCAGGTCTAGTAAACGATGAAACAAGCTGCAAAGCAAATAGCACTGAATGGTCAACAAGTCATTTAGTCAGTGAAAACGTTCAATCAGTGAAGTATGAACTGCTCCCAGCATTAAACCGTAGCATTGATTCGGATCTACTAAATGACGAAACAACATGCACAGCAGATGAAGAAGAACGTTCAACAAGTCTTTCAGTCAGTGATAAAATTCAATCAATAGAAAGTTCTACCTTATTGAAGTCTGAACTGCTCCCAGTATTAGACTGTATCGTGGGTTTTGGTCTGCTGAACCACAAAATAGCATGCAAAATAGATGAGAATGAACGCTCAAAAAGTCATTATGTTGAGAAAAAGTCACTCAAAGCAAGCAAAAAACACCTTGAATGTCAAACAGCCAGGGAGCATTTTTCTGATAAGCACGAATTAGTTTAAAACTCCAGAGTCTATATTGACCAGAAACCATACAAATGTCAGCTTTGTAATCAAGGCTTTTCTTCTAAAAAGAATCTAAGAGATCATGAAAAAATGCACAACATCCAGACGATTCCAGCAGAGCAGGAGAAATACCTCTGTGAGATATGTGATAAGGAGTTTATTCACAAGTCTTCATTGGCTCATCATAAGGCTACCCATAAGATTGTAAGGCCTTTCAATTGCAAAATATGCAAAATGGCCTTTTTTCGCCAGGAACATTTGACCAATCATATGAGAATTCACACCGGAGAGAAACCATACGAATGTGCTGAATGTAAAATGAAATTTACTCAAAAGATTACCTTGACTAGACATATACAAACCCATAGTAAAAAAAAACCGTACACATGTAATGTGTGTAAGGAGAAATTCACTAGAGTTTGGAGCATAACCAGGCATATATCAAGAAAGCATGCATGGAAAACAGAGCAAAATTAGTCTGAAGCGTGTAAGAACACTGGATTCCGTGATTTATTCTGCTGTATGAGCAATCAGATCTAAAAATAAATTTTGTTTTGTTATTATCTAATACGAGGGTTTTTTTTCAACCGCTGATTGGCTGTAAAGGAAACTAATTTGACAACCAAAAGTTATTTATTGTCAATATCTCTTCCCTACATCGGGCATTTATCATTCTAAAAACTAAACTTAAAAACTTTTTCGTATGCTGACCAATGTTCTGCGTTTTGCAGGTACCAATCTCCTGATTTGATGCCTTCGGCCGGGAGTGCAGTGCGTGGTTGAGGGCAAATCATCTGATGCTTCCAGTTTTCTCCATGTACCCATTTAGAGCTGGGTTGACTCTGGCTGAGCTTAAAGTGTTACACCATTGACCCTTGTTCCAAACCAAATAATTGGGTGAACTAGGATTCGAACCCTCGCCCTCTCGGATAAAGAATCCTAAACAACATCGACACCTAAAATAAACATCTACAACAGGACTCGAACCCCTGTCCTCATGATTTCAAGTCTAGCGCGCTAACCACTCGCCTAGATTTTTCATGGATAGCGCAGATAAAAAATTCTATAGATTCGAAGTCAGATTCACAGCTTTACTTTATTCTTTTATTCTCTGTTCTTTATTCTTTTATTCTCAAATAACCAGCGACACGAGGACGCGAACGCTGTGTCCTCGCGTTCCTCGCCCCTCGCGATAACCGAGTGTCCTAATTAGGACACTCGGTTAGGACAGCTCAATTTATCATTCGCGATTAATAATTCGAAGTGAGTTGTAAAGGTGTCTCTGAGCTCTTCGTCTTACCCTCTTCCTGCTTCTACCCCCTTCCTGCTTCTTCAATTTGTGAAATTTAGTGCGAAATTCTGAACCGGTGTAAAACCATGCTAGAAGTACAAAGTTGCCACGGCCCTTATATTGCCGACATCTTCCTTTTCTACTTTCTCTATATTTTCTCCATCTCCTCAACTTTTTATCAGAAAGGTGGGCATATTGCACTCCCCTTCAACCAAAATCAAACAGTAACTTTTTGTTGATGTGACTAGAGAACCAGAAGTCTCTCTAACACCTATGCCAATTTTTTAGCACAAAGGTACACCATTTTGCATCATGTTTGAACCGGAATCATGCAATGATTTTGAATCTCAATGATTGGAGGACTAAAGAAGGCCCGGGATTTCTCCCCCTCCTATCTCTAACACCCCTAAATCGATGAAAGGCCTTAAGGGAAACACTTCCAAATTGGTAATGTAGTTTTCCTCCGGATCTGAAGATATTTGAATTTGTTATATTTGAATGCAGGTCTGAATTTATTTGTAGATTAAATAGAAAAAACAAGTTTTTTAACTGAAAGTAAGGAGCAACATTAAAAATTAAAACGAACGGAAATTATTCCGTGTATGAAAGGGACTGTCCCCTCCTCAACGCCTCGCTCTTTAAGAAAAAGTTTTTTATTGTTTTAAAAAATGAAGTTCTGAGACAGAGGCAAACTCCGTTTTTTAGAGTTTCGGTTACTATTGAACGGGGTCGCTCCTTACTTACAGATCGTTATCACGAACCGTTTGATAATTTTCAAGCGGGTCAACGAAAAATAATCTAATTTTCCCGCTACGAATCCAAAACACCGAGTGTTTCTTCCCAAATTCGTTATCCTCATTGAGGGTCCAGCCCACTCACCCTTCAATCTAATCGAAGAAAAATGATTTTGGTCTTTTTTGGTGTCACGAATCGATACAGCTCAATTATTTTTATTATGTTTATCCTCTGATATTCCTTTTACCCAATACACGTGCCCGGTAAGCTGTTTGCCAATTCGATACGGCCCAATTTCTTTTAACATATTTTCTCGTCTGGGGTTCGTCTTGCCCAATATACTTGCCCGGTAAGTTATTAGCCAGTTGGATACAGCCCAACTATTTTTAACATATTTTCTCCTCTGAGATTTGTCTTCCCAATATACGCACCCGGTAAGTTGTTAGTTGTTAGCCAATTGGCGACAAAACAAATACGGGTCTATTTTGGGCGTCATGAATCAACAGAGCCAATTTTTTTCTAGTGTGATCGCTAGGGTGTCCTTGTTTCAAGCCAATCGAAGAAAACTAAAATTTTGGTCCAGTTTCATGTTCATACAATCAAACTACAAAAGTTTTGTACATAAATATAAGTTCTCTAAAACCTTTGCTCCAACTCAATACTTCCTGAAAGTTTTATATCAATCTGTTAACCTCATATTGCAGAAATTTTATTTTGATAGGATAAAGAATGGCAGTTACCAATATTGTACTTCTTGGCCATCCATCTTCTGTCTACGAATGGAATGGGAAAAGGTCACAAGAAAGAATTTAGAAAATTTGGAACGTCATGAAAGGGGCAGGGGGTAAATACTGAAGATTTAAAGAAACTGGAAAGTCATGAAAGGGGGAGGGGTTAAAGAGTAAAGATTTAAAGAAATTGGAATGTGGGGTAAAGAGTGAAGATTTAACGAAAATGGAACGTCATGGAAGGGGGAGGGTGAAAGAGTAAAGATTTAAAGAAATTGGATTGTCATGGAAGGGGCAGGGGGTAAAGAGTGAAGGTTTAAAGAAATTGGAACATCATGAAAGGGGGGGGATTTAAAGAAATTGGAACGTCATGGAAGGGGGAGGGGTTAAAAAGTGAATATTTAAAGAAATTAGATCGCCATGGAAACGGGAGGGGGTAAAGAGTGAAAATTTAAACAAATTGGATTGTCATGGAGGGGGGGATTTAAAGAAACGGGAACGTCATGGAAGGGGAGGGGTTAAAGAGTGAAAATTTAAAGAAGTTGGACCGTCATGGAAGGGGGAGGAAGTAAAGAGTGAAGATTTAGAGAAATTGGAACGTGGGGAGGGGGGTAAAGAGTGAAGATTTAAAGAAAATAGAACGTCATGGAGGGGGAAAGAGTGAAGATCTAAAGAAATTGGAATGTCATGGAGGAGATGGGGGAAAATTTAAAGAAATTGGAAAATCATGGAAGAGGAAAGGGGGAATATTTAAAGAAATTGGACCGTCATGGAAAAGGGAGGGGGTAAAGAGTGAACATTTAAAGAAATTGGACCGTTATACAAGATGGAGGGGGTAAATAGTGAAAATTTAAAGAAATTAGAAAGTGGGGAGGGGATAAAGAGTGAAGATTTAAAGAAATTGGAAGGTGGAGGGGGTAAAGAGTGAAAATTTAAAGAAATTAGAACATGAGGAGGGGATAAAAAATGAAGATTTAAAGAAAATGGAACGTCATGGAAGGGGGAAGGGAAAGAGTGAATATTTAAAGAAATTGGAACGTCATGGAAGGGGGAGATTTAAAGAAATTGGAACATCATGGAAGGGGGAGGGGTAAAGAATGAAGATGGAAAGAAATTGGACTGCCATGGGAGGGGGTCAAGTGTGAATATTTAAAGAAAATGGACCGTAAGGGAAGGGGGAAGGTGAAAGAGGGAAGATTTAAAGAAATTGGAACGTCATGGAAGGGAAGGGGGGGGGGGATTTGAAGAAATTGGAACGTCTTGAAAGGGAGGGGGGGTAAGAATCAATATTGAACATGTTGGGACGGAGGATGGGCATGTGAAGTTGTTACCCTCAGGTGACTTGGTGGCACAGTGACTTGTTAATAGTAATAGTTACTTGATTAAATTGGGTTCAAATAGCACCTGGCGACTTCATCGGGTATACATTTTATGTCCAAAAGGAGGATATAGAGCAAAACATTTATAAGCATTGAAGACAAAATTGTAGCAACCCTCTGTAATTCTGCCTGGCCTTTGCTGTGTTCCTTAGGGCAAAGTCTGTAATAATCCATGCACTCAGCAATGTAAGACAACCCTGCTTTACTTCTGATTTCATACTGAACGAACAATTACCCTAAAGGGATAGGCACACGTAGCTGATTTCGGGAACCGATTTAAGCAAGGGTGTATTCCACGTCAAGTGATTATAATTAATGATGCTAAGAGGCGGGGCTTAGTGACGTTTTTCGGTGATTAATCATCACCAATTACGTTCTAGACAAGGAATGTACTAGGGCTTTAGAGTTTTAGAGCTCGTATTTAATGATTATCGTAAATTAATCGTAATTAATGATGATTAATCACCGAAAAACGTCACTAAGCCCCGCCTCTTAGCATCATTAATTATAATCACTTGACGTGGAATACACCCTTGCTTAAATCGGTTCTCGAAATTAACTACGTGTGCCTAGCCCTTAACTTCCTAACCTAAACGCAGCAATTTTTGTTCTCGTACACAGCACTAATGAAATAAGATGTTTATTACAAGCAATCGCTGTCACAAGCCCCGAAGGGTTAAATTCAAATCTGGCGGTCAATAAGCTCAAAGAGCTTTGTAACCTCAATATTTTAATGGCTCAGCCGCCATGCTTTCAATACCTGAACTTTTTTGTTTTTTAATCTTTTTAATACCACCCTCCTTCTTCTTTAAACTTTACTTCTAGATTATGAAATAATTCTTTGCATTGTTGTCTTTCTCATGATTACAAATTTATCATGGTTTAACAAATGGTGAAAATGTTCTGTCCATCTCTCCTTCACACTATTGCTAATTGAGGCCGGTTCTTGTCTCCTACTGGGACTAGCCAGGACTGACTACTACTAGCAACTCTGCAGCACCAAGCCGCATAAGGCCATCACAGCTGCGAACGCTCCTCTTCCACCCCAACCTATCCAATGCTTCACCTCCCCCTTCCTAAAGATGTTCCAATTTCCTTTAAATTATTCCTTACGACGGTTATTATCTCCGACTGGGACTAGCCAGGACTGACTACTACTAGCAACTGTGCAGCACCAAGCTGCATAAGGCCATCACAGCTGCGAACGCTCCTCTTCCATCCCAACCTATCCAATGCTTCACCTCCCCTTTCCCAAAGATGTTCCAGTTTCCTTTAAATCATTCCTTACGACTGGTTCTTATCTTCTACTGGGACTAGCCAGGACTGACTACTACTAGCAACTCTGCAGCACCAAGCCGCATAAGGCCATCACAGCTGCGAATGCTCCTCTTCCACCCTAACCTCTCCAATGCTTCACCTCCCCCTTCCGAAAGATGTTCCAATTTCCTTTAAATCATTCCTTACGACCGGTTCTTATCTTCTACTGGGACTAGCCAGGACTGACTACTACTAGCAACTCTGCAGCATCAAGCCACAAAAGACGATCACAGCTGCGAATGCTCCTCGTCCACCCCAACCTATCCAAAGCTTCACCTCCCCCTTCCCAAAGATGTTCCAATTTTCTTTAAATCATTCCTTACGACCTCTTGGCACTTTTTTCGGAGCCGACCAGTGTTGCCAACGCTTAAAAAAAAACTGTACCATTTTCCCGATTAAAATTGTACCGCAAGAAAGGATTGGTACCACCGGAACAGCAAGTTAAAAAAATTTGCCCTAACAATAAGAAAACTTTCAATAGACTAAAACTTGGAATAGATATTGGAGTTAAAAAGAAGCAAGTAAAATCTAAATGTACTGGGAAATCTGATTGTACCAACAATTCCCAAATGGACTGCACTGTGCCAGGACCTCTAAATTGTACCAAAAACGGTACAATTGTACCGCGTTGGAAACGCTGGAACAAACCTGCTTTTTGTTTGGTCCTACGCTGAAAAGAGTGATCTTTCGCTATCTGTCATCCTTCATCCGGAAAACGTGTCCCCTCTATCTCAAACTTCCTCTCATTTCATCACATCTTAAACATCCTCTTCACTTCCTTCCTCCCATCTCAAGCTTCCATCTCCATCTTAAACTTCGCCCCTGGAAACTGGAATAGAACCATATTTCTCGTTCAGCTTGTTATTTGATACGGTCAGTGAAGCGGGCGCCCCAGACTATTCGTAAACAGTTCCTCTCGAAAACATCTAACAAAGTCTCCTACGTCTTCTGAAGGGCCCACGTTTCAGAACCATGCTTGGCCTCTGTTATCACTGTAGCTTCCAGTATTATAGTGCGGGTTCCCGACCTATCTACCTATTCTTTCAAACTTTTCACCCGTTAAAAAAAATTCTGGGCCTTGGCTATTCTACTTTGTACATCTTCTCTGCATCCATCATCTTTACTAATAATACTACCAAGGTGAGTGAAGGTATTCACTCGATCGATCTTTTTGTTACCCAACCTCACCTCTTCATTTTCTCTTCACTTATTACCGGTTGTCTCTTCATACCTGAAAATGGCGATTTTTAGATTTTCGTTTGATCCTTACAAAGTTATGAAGTTTTTAGGAGTGTACTACATTTTCATAAGTGTTACCGCGTTAAATTGTAAGAATAATTAGTTAAATTTGTTAATTTTACACGCAAAATAAGTAGTTAAATTTGACAATTCTTGTCAATAAATTTTTTTTTTAGCTAATTTGTCATCCATATTTTTTCTTTTTTTATACTTGGACGCCCCATAGTCCTAAAAACTGTATAGGCTAACTGTTTATGGGGTACTTGCTCATTAAAAATTGAATTCCTGATTTTCCCTAATTTTTAAGACGTATATGGTTGTACGAGTTTCTGCTTAACCGATTCAAACTATAAGATTTCATTTTCACTGACCTTGGTACGTTATGGTGTATGGTGTAAGCCATATGGTTTATGGTTTAAATGGCTGCAAATATATATGGTTGTGCAAGTTTCCACTTAACCAATTCAAACAATAAGATTTAATTTTCACTGTCTTTGGTGTAAGTATAGTAAGTAGTAAGTAAGTATGACGGCACTAGCCCCTTCAAACTGTCTTTGGTGCATCTGGCCTTAGTTTTGTATCGGTTCAGACCTCCAGTCTCCGCTCAGGAGACTATTCGAGTTTGGTCTCGCCTGAGGAGCCTTAATGAGAAGGAAATTATGATCCTCGGGTAGTGTCGACTCTCCAATGGCTTCCTTGGTTTTAATAAGAACCAAATTATACAAAAATTTTATTAACAGATAAAATGAATACAAAAGACAGTAGACGCAAGAAAACCACAACCGAGTACAATATTAAGAAAAACATGCTCAAACAGTGATGCCAGTGAATAAGAAAGGAGTGAATATAAAACACGAAATATCACATTTTTGGAACTATTTTCAACACTTTTGTGACCAAGGGCCCTACATGTTACTAAATTACCAGCACCACTGAGAAAAATTAAATTGAACAAAAGCAGTCCATTCCAATTACGAAGGCCATAAAACGAGATCGGAAGTCCAGGATCTAAAAAAGGAAAATAGCTTAAGATAACAAGCTAGTATGTTAGTTGCGGCCAGGTGGCGTCCATTTATGAAATTTTTTGGGGGGATACATGTATTTTCCAATATCTATGGGGGGGAACTTTCCTTTCAATTTTCAATGAAAAAATACCAAAAAAGCTTTTTTAACAAAAATACCCCCCCCCTCGAAAAAAGAGTATTTTCCAAAATCTAGGAAAGGGAGGAAAAATAGGATGAACAACTCACTGAGAAATACCAAAAAAGGTATTTTTTTATTTAAGTTAGGTATACTCCTCCTCCCTCCCCCTCCAAAAGAAGAATATTTTCAAAATCAAAGAAGGGGCAAAATCCGTCATATGACGCCACTGCTGTGGTCATCCAAAATTCGTATATTACAAAACAATAATTTAAAGAAGAGACCTTTTTTTATGTAGTTTTATCAGCAGTGACTTGACTTTTCTTTTTTGCCACATTGTCATCTGGCGATTAATTGGTAATTTCCTTGAAGTTGAATCCAATTGGTTGTCAATTTGAAAACTGATTGTAACTGTTTTTTACAAAAGAGGATTTTTTCATCAGTAAAGGCAATTTCGGTCTTTTGTGTCTCAAGAACAAAAAAAAAAACACGGTAGACTACTTTTTTGTTATAGCGACCCCAAGTTCTTCATCCATTGACGCACAGCAGAACCGGTTGCTTTCGCTAGTTTCTTTCATCTTAGCGTGAGACAAGACGAAGACAAGTGACATAATATATGGGAAAAATATAATTTAAGCTATATATTTGCACATTTGGGGGTGGGGGTTAAGTATTTGGACAGTGTGAAGTTATAAAACAATTCTTACTTTATAAAATGCAGAAGAATTGTACCTAACATATTTTGCATGCAGACCCACTGTACTTTACCCCCACCCTCCCTAATGTGCAAATATATAGCCCAAATTTGTATCTACAGTCTTATATTTTCATCATATTTGATTATATTTCATTAGGATTAACTTAACTTCTTGACTGGGGTCGCTATAATAGATAGGCACTAGAAGCACACCTATTAGTCTGGTAAATCTTTTGGGAGAAAACGAATGTCACTATTTTTAATTTTTCGGTCTATACGGTATACTGAAAAATTTCACTTGCAAAGACCATGCTTAACTTTTGCTTCAAGAACCAATAGCCATAGCATTACTTCTATATGATAAATGTTATAGACTTGAAAAATCGTATAGAAATATTACAAAAAATATGCTAACTCTCAATATATTAAATCGATCAACTTATTATACTAAAATAGTTGTGCAATAATTAAAGACACATAAAGTTAGGGTCCGAGTAGCTTAGGTGGGAGTAGTGAAGTAAACAGTACAGAGAAGTAGCTGAGAAGGTGAAATTATCGTAACCTGGTCATGGATAAAGCCTAAGTTAATGTTCGAGCTTAAAAAGTGAAACAAAAAAAAGTTGACAATATTGACAATATTTTGTCAACTAAATCATTTAAATTTTGTTCTGAAAGAATATTAATAGCCAAGGTACGTATAGATGGCGATAGTTATTTATTGCTGCAAAATGTGAATTTTAGACAATGCAAAAACAAGAGAACAAAAAACACTTACTGATACCGTATAACATACCTAACAATACTATAACAACAATAGCAAAAATAAAACCCACAATACCATTATGATAACACAACAAAATAACACTTGAAACTCACACATGATAATAATAGATAGATAAATATGACGCTTTAAAGCCACATAGGCTATGGCTACAGAAAAAGAACAGAGAAAACAATTCAAACACAATCAATAATACTTGAAGCACCCCCCCCCCCCCCTTACAAAATCTCTCTCTGTGGGTTATTCCCTATTTAATACATTTTGTAATCTTTTCCGTTCCTTTTTTGGCTTGTTGTATGAATGTGACCAAATATTAAAAAATCGATTGTTTGAGAATCAGTCATTTAGACTGATTAGACTTTTTGTTTTATTTAGACTTTTTCATTTAGACTTTTTGTAATATAACAAGGTTAACAAGGTTAAATATAACAAGGTTAGATATAACAAGGTTAAATACAGGGGCTACAGGGTTTGAGCCCCCCAACCGAATTTTCGGTCTGACTCGTAAAAACGTAACTAAAAGGCATATAAAAAAATTTTTGATGAGTTTTTTTTTGTGTAAAAAAATAAAAAACAAAATTTTAAAAAATGTCAAAAAGCAATTTTTTTTTGTCCCATAATATTTTGATCCCATTACTGAGACCACTTAATTGATCCTCCCTGACTCCCAAACCACTCACCTGACTCCCTCGAAAGTAATTCTTCTTTAAATCCTGTAATTCAGGACAAAGAGCCATGAAGTGAAGCAGATCCTCACCATTATGTTCACACATGATAGTCTGGGTATTAAGGGCTAAAGAAATATTCTCCTAAAGAAGCAGCTACTACTTGGTGAAAAATATTTCAATCCCTTCTCTTCAAATTCAAGAGTCAGCGTCTCGGCTGTGCTAATTCAAAAGGCCTTTATACGAATTTTTTACATTCAGATTTAAAAATATATTTTTCAGAGCCAAAATCTTCTACTTGATGAAATATATTTGGTCCCCTGACCTTCAAATTCAAGAATCTGCATCTCGGCTGTGGTAGTTCAGTACGGCGTTATACGATCTTTTGTCAGGCCGAGGTTTGAAACCTACATTCTTGAATTTATTAAGTTCTATTAATTGATACAATTCATTTTCCCGTCTATGGTTTGGTTCTTGAAATACTTGTATTTTTGTCTCTCTGGAATTGTGTTTTGGAATTGTAAAAAATGCTTCGCATAAAATGTCACGTGAATGTGCTTCTCACGCATAAAAATAGCTAAAACTTAAATTTTATATGTAAAGATTAGCAGGAAAGCCTGTCTGACGACGAACAAAGAACAAAAAAATGCTAGCGAGGACGAGAGAATTGTCCCCCTCCCGAACAAACAATCCAAAAAGTTGCCTCCTCCCCTTCCCCACTGTCAAACTGTCTCTGAAATTTTCAACGCGATACCACAGTCGAGAGACAAAGCAAGGTAGACACTCAAATAGCATTTTTACTTATAAAGTCATAGACAGAGGGAAGGAGGGGGGAAGAGAACCATAAAAGGGTTTCGTCTGCCATTACCAGAGCTGTACAATATATAATAGACTGTCCGCATCGTCGATGCTTATTAAAACACTAATTGACTGTTAATAACAGTGAAAATAAGCTTTTCCCCTCTGTTTTCCAGAGAAAATGCTTACTGATTGTTCTCGGTACCCGGCTGACTGACTGTATTTCATCAGTAGGCTGTACAAAAACTGTGGTTCAATCCATCTTTCTATGACTATAAAGAGAGAAAGGTTGAAATTGCTAGGGCACGTTTTGCTGATGAAGGATGACAGATTGCCGAAGATTGTCCTTTCCGGCTAACTATATAGGGTTAACGGTAAGCAGGTCTTCCGCGGTTGGAGTGGGTCGATGTCGTAAGGAAAGGTTTAAGGGAAATCGGAACTTTCTTTGAGGGTTTAAAGTGAGTAGCTTTGAATAGATTAGGATGGAGGAGGAGCGTGCGTAGCTGTGTTGGCCTCTGGCGGCTTTGTGCTGCGGTGAGTAATGATGCAGCGAGGTTATACTTTGTGTGGTTAGTATTAGTAGTAGTAATGTAAAATGGGTGTGTCTTGTAGCAAAATGCTCAAGAATTACAGCTGCCAACCAGTCACGATCGCTAATAGATGACGTTGCTATGCAACTTATTGTCCAACTTGCAGACATTTCCAGTCAGACGTGACTACAATTCGGTTCATTGAACGCATTTACTTTTCTTGCTTCGAGAAAATAGGGTTCAGTGACTCTTAATCACTTTCTCCACTAAAACATCTTCTCCCATGTTCATTACTGTTACCAAGTGTAACACGCCTCATAATTGCTGAAACCTGTCTCTCAATTTTAAATCATGGCGTGTTCTTAGTGCCATTTTTTAGATTTCGTCCCTGGGTGCCTAATTTTTAATGGGAGTTGGGAGGGGGGCGAACCATAAAAAAAGTGCATTTTACTTTCAAGTGTCCATATTTTGCATGCTTTAGTGTCTCGCGAGAGAATATTCCAAGAAGGGTGGGTCAGCTGACCATCCGAATTATTTTCCCAATATTAAATCATGACAATTTACAATGTTTTTTCCAATTTATTTTTTGCCTGGGTGCCGAAAGTGCATTTTACGTCCAACTCCAATGTGCAATTACAAAAGAAACTCCAAAGTGCAATTACGTCCATACGTCCAACGGCAAATGTAACCAGGAGAAATTTTTTCGGCTTTTGAAAATGGAACTATTTTTTATTTCCTGTATAATAATATATATATATATATATATATATATATATATATATATATATATATATATATATATATATATATATATATATATATATATATATATATATATAATATATATATATATATATATATATATATATATATATATATATATATATATATATATATATATATATATATATATATATATATATTATATATATATATATATATAATATGCAATTTTTGCATATTGTAGTGCTTCACGAGAGATTTTTCCAAGAAGGGTGGATCAGCTGACCATCCGACAAAGCGACTGACGTGAAATACGTCTAGTAATTAACACTAAATGGGATGTCAACAATTATAATTGTTGACACCTTTATTACCCATGTGAAATCATGACATTTTTAGTGTGTGTGCTTTTTTTATTCTATTTATAGAACAATGCATTTTCTTTTTTCCCCAATGTGAAATCATGACGTTTTTACTGTTTCTTTTTTTAATTCTGTTCATAGAACAGTGCATTTTACATCCAAATGTCCATATTTTTGCACATTTTAATGTTTGACTAGCAAGGCCGTATCCAGGGGGGGGGGATTACCCGGTTTGACCCCCCCCCCCAACCCCAACCCGAAATTATTTACCGAGTCGAAAATTAGTCGAAAAAACGGTTCTGATCAGCTTACGCAGGATCTTAGACAAAGTCCACGGGAAAAAATCGGGTAAACCCCCCCCCCCCCCCGAACAAAAATCCTGGATCCGCTCTTGTTGACTAGAGAAGAGACATTTGTCATATAAATACGAAGGTATTTTATATGAAAATATCATACAAGTTTGAATAACAAAATATAAAACTTATCTTGATCGAAAGGTACAGGTATGACAGCATGAAAGAAGCCTCTCTGACTCCCAGTGACTCCACATGGTTTTAAAGTAGACAAGGGGTGAAGGGTTATTTTTTAAGGGGGACCTTAACAAAGGTCCCCCTTAAAGGACCTTTAAAAAGGAGGAGGTAAAATTTATTGAATTGAGGGCGAAAAGTTTACCACTTGGGAGAAGAAGGAAATATTTAGGGACGTCCTTGCTTTTGGACATCCGTACTGTCCTTACTTTTTCCCCATGTATGGAGATATTGTGGTTTATATGATGGCTGGATGTGAAAAATTGAGTCAGTTGCGAAAGGAAGTGTGAGGACACTTACAGAAAATTGTACGTTTGATGAAGATTGTAGGCTGGCTGGCAAGTATAGTAAGAACTGAGAGGTTCTTTGTGAGTGTTGAAAGATTAAGACGATTTTCCAGAAAAGAAAATGAACTATAGAAACAAATTTTTGTAATTAGTTCAATATTTTTGTTTGTGTAGTATTTATGTTTATGAAGTGTTTTGTCAGTTTTGTTTACGTCAATCAGAATTGAATTTTTTATGTTGTGTTGTCATGGCCTTAGAGCTTTTAGAGCAATGAAGTTATTATTATTTTTCTTATATAGAACAGCTATTCCATGTAAATACCCCGGATGTGGAATATATAATAAATGAGCTACTCCTCTCGACAACACAAAAGCAACTAATATTGAGACAATAAGACAAATTTACTTCTTTGGGTTCATCAAGAAGGAAAGGGGGCTAGTTTATCGTCTTCTTCAAGACTTATGCTTGAAGAAAGATTTCTTCTGTTTTCTAGCGGGACTCCCCCCCCCCCCTAGAAACGCCCACGATGAAGTTGTGAAAATTTAGATACCTGTCTAACACTGAGTTTTGAATAATGTTGCTATCCGGTTTTTTGTCTAACACCTTGCAGTTTGTTTTAATTAAACGCGATAACAATTCAGGTCATTGATCGCTAATTTCATTTTATTTAAATTAGGTTCAATTAGGTTCAATGACTCGTCAGTTGTCATTGACTTTTTTTGGCTTCTGACAACTTTCTCTACTAAAATGTTGCCTGCATCGAAGTGACTTCATCGAGGTGGGACTCACTGGTGCCACATTGGGTCGAATGGTCGATGTCCCCGACCACGTGTCTCTGAGCCATGAAAATCTCTCTCTCTCTTCTCTCTCTCTCTCTCTCTCTCTCTCTCTCTCTCATCTCTCTCTCTCTCTCTCTCTCCTCTCTCTCTCTCTCCTCTCTCTCTCTCTCTCTCTCTCTCTCTCTCTCTCTCTCTCTCTCTCTCTCTCTCTCTCCTCTCTCTCTCTCCTCTCTCTCTCTCTCCTCTCTCTCTCCTCTCTCTCTCTCTCTCTCTCTCTCTCTCTCTCTCTCTCCTCTCTCTCTCTCTCTCTCTCTCTCTCTCTCTCTCTCTCTCTCTCTCTCTCTCTCTCTCTCCTCTCTCTCTCTCTCTCTCTCTCTCTCTCTCTCTCTCTCTCTCTCTCTCTCTCTCTCTCTCTCTCTCTCTCTCTCCTCTCTCTCTCTCTCTCTCTCTCTCTCTCTCTCTCTCTCTCTCTCTCTCTCCTCTCTCTCTCTCTCTCTCTCCTCTCTCTCTCTCTCTCTCTCTCTCTCTCTCTCTCTCTCTCTCTCTCCTCTCTCTCTCTCTCTCTCTCTCTCTCTCTCTCTCTCTCTCTCTCTCTCTCTCTCCTCTCTCTCTCCTCTCTCTCTCTCTCTCTCTCTCTCTCTCTCTCTCTCTCTCTCTCTCTCTCTCTCTCTCTCTCTCTCTCTCTCTCTCTCTCTCTCTCTCTCTCTCTCTCTCTCTCTCTCTCTTTGTAATTGTGAAATCTTCTATGTGAATTAGAACAAATATGCCCTTATATTACTGGGCTATATATTAAAAAGTCAATTACAGTACTTAGTACAATTTTTGGGAGCATTAAAAGATGTTTAAGTAAAGGATTGTGTTTGAACCCAGTGAAAATCGTTTTGGGGCCAACATTTTCATATTGTTCAAAGTAGGCATATATAGTAGGCATAGTAGGCATATAGGGGTTCTTCTTATATGCTTACTAATAATGCTAGCTTGAAAAATAGCTATTTTAGGTCAGGCATACAGGTGCATCAGTTCTGGAGGATTTCCCTAAGCTCTTTTGCTCCTCCCCTAGGTTTTGAAGAATACCTTTTTTGGTATTTTCTTTGAAAAAATACCTTTTTATGGCATTTCATTGAAAAAATCGATATAACAAAAAAATTTCGCCCTCCCCTTAAATTTCAAAAAAAATAAATCTACCTCCCCTTCCTTTTCGTGAATTGACTTGAATGCCAGCAACGAAAGAGGGGCTTATTTTGGCTCAACTTTTCTGTTTTTTTCTTAGCGTGGGGTGGGGGGTAAGGGGTTCAAGTCTGAAGCCTCTTTATTGGATGGGGTTATGCTCATAAGATAAAAATAAACAAAATAGTAATAAATGGGGGAAAATCAGTCAAATAGTATAAAAACAAAAAAAAAATATTAGCTTAAGACCATAGAGAATCTCAAGTGTATGTGGAAATGTTTCTAGCAACATGCAATTTTTTTTCATCCGAATTCATACACATTTTCTTTTTAAAATACTTTTAACTATTTCATATATCTTTGGCAAGTAATTAATATTTCTTCTAAATATATATTTTGAAAACCAGGCTTAACTGCCATACGATAACTAAGGCAGGGAATTATAAATTATTAGTTGTTTTGTTTTACGTTTTGAATTTTTTGTCCATGACATGTAGGCTATGCTCAATGCTCATTCAGCTTCGTGATAAACTTTAAACACGTGTCCAACATTGCGTTGAACTCGATGCCAAAATCGGGATTGCACTTTTAAAGACTAATCGAGATTAATTTTGCCTTTAAAGAAAATTTTCTGAATTACCATAAACCAGCTTTTGAATCGGTCAGAACAATTTCTTTTTTTTTAATAATTTGACTAGCTCTGTACTAAAATCCCCCCAAGCCCTTCGTGTATATTAAAAAAAATAAAGAAAAACCTTAAAAAAACTGTATCTTTCATTCCTTATTTTATATAATTATTATATTCAGCAACTGAACAAGTCAATTTCCATGCTGAACAGGCACACAAGTCCAAAGAATTATTTTTAAACAGATATAGAACTAGCTATTTTTACATAACTTAAAATATTAAAGATGTTAAAATAATATAAAGAAAAAACGATCAAAAATGGAGTTTTTAAGCCCAAATGAAAACACTAAAAAACCAAGCGAATATTTCGAGAGGACAGCCGCCTCTCTTCTTCAGCGAAAATAAAATAAAAATTCAAGGAAAATGCCAAAAAAAACTGAACGAGTCAATTTCCAGGCTGAAAAGGCACAAAAGTTCAAAGAATTACTTTTAAATAGATATAGAACTAGATATTTTTACATAACTTAAAATATTAAAGATTTTAATATAATATAAAGAAAAATCGATCAAAAATGAAGTTTTTAAGGCCAAATGAAAACACTAAAAAACCAAGCGAATATTTCGAGAGGACAGCCGCCTCTCTTCTTCAGCGAAAATAAAATAAAAATTCAAGGAAAATGCCAAAAAAGACAAAGAAAACCAAAACAACGCGGAGAGTCAGCGTAAAAAAACAAACTAATAATAAAAAAAAAAAAAAATTAAAAATGTTATTACAATTAGTAACGCTAGATCCAAACCTGGTCTGAAAGAAGTAGTTACTGTTTATGTTGTAAAAAAAAAGTTGTGATATTATGCTACCTATACTACTAGCAACTCAGTACAGTACCAAACCGCTTGAAGCCAACATAGCTGCGTACGCTTCTCTTCCACCTTAGCATATTCAAAGCTTCACTCTTTAGCCCCTTCCATGACGTTTCAATTTTCTTTAATTTCTTCTTTATTACCTCTTTTCATCTCACTTTTGGCCGACGTGTTATTATAATCAGGTGTGATCTCGATCAAAATCTTGGGGGGGGGGGGGGCAATGTGACAAGATTGCCAATAAGCAAAATCACAGGGTGGTCTAATGTGACAAGGGCGTCAATAATTGACCAAATTAACAAATCTATTTTTAAAAAAAAAGTGAAAAAAAGAAAGGAATGAGGGTGCCAAAAAGATCTTGGAGGCCCGGGCTTCCCCTGGATCTGCCATTGATCACAATTACACATAAGTGTTATTAAAAATTATTCTGTAGCAAAATTACCAAGAACAAAGAGATGAGAAGTGCTTCAAGCTTTAAGATTGAAAATTTAGTGAAGATATAGTTTTTAAATTATCAAATGAAATGGGATATGACTATGTCCGGATGTGTTCCAGGGTGGCCAAAGACAAACTTTATTTCTACAACATACAGAAAGAATTTTTTTAAATAAAAATTTATTTTCTCATCATTTGCCGTAAGTGTAAAATCAAAAAGAGGAGGGGGGAATGGCTACACGATAGAAGCGTTGAATTTGTTTCGCGTGGATTGAAAGTCGATTATTTTTGCTCCTCATATTATCTGTCACCGTATTGTTTTTCCTTGGTGAATTAATGCTACACGGGCTGTGTAACATCCATCCAAAGGTCATGCATATATAAACAAATTTCATCCCCTCCCTCTTCTTGGGCAGTCCATTCAGGCGTGAGTCCAAAATTTTTATAGATGATGGGGCTGCTCGGTAAAAAAAAAAATTCTTGGAAACGAATTGTCTACTTAGCCTAGACTCAGAATTCCCTTTGAACGTTATTATGACGAATTTAAGCTACCACAAACTTTTGGAACTCCAGCTTCAAAACGTACTCTTTTTTATCAGTGGCCACTTCAAAATTGTATCCTTATCTCCCCTGAATTATGGCACCATGGAATGACACCTCTTACCATAATATGCCGAGCCATTGCTCTTTGGATCTTCATTCGGTATAGGAATAGCAATGAAATAGGCGGATTTCTGTGCGTATGGAAATGTTCCAGAGCGGAGACACAGCCGGAGAAGCAATGACAAAGGTCCAGCTAATTCTGTACTGCAGGAATTTAAGACAAATTTAGGTATGCTGTTAGGAACGTGTTAGGAACGTTATTCTGTTATGTTAGGAACGTGTTAGGAACGTTATATCACGACAATACATAATGCGAAAGACTTTAGGACGCGAATAGTTTACACAATCAAGGACAGTATCGGTTAGTCGACCGATTTTCCCAAACCCATCACCGAGTGCACCTCTACATAAGATCTGCGCCTTCCGACGTCACAAGATCCGCCATCTGTTTCCGGGTTGCAGCGGTAGCTAGCAACCTAGTAAGAGACGATCATGTCCAATGTTAAGAAATATAATAACCCGTAACTCCTAAAAATAGAGTCAGATCAAAACAAAAAGTACACCATTAGAACCGCCTTGTCTGAAACCCCTATATAGGAAACTTTCTATCCCTTGGCTTGAACAGCAAGGTATGATCTTAAAACGCCAACCAAGAATCATGAAAGTACTTCTTACCTATAGAATTTACAACCCTGGAGAATTCATTTCTTGTCAGCACGTTTTTTAATTTCCGTGTTTCTCATTTTCGTTACTAGCTTTCTTGAGTGTCCACTAGGGTCAAATCGGTTTGTATGAAGAGCAGCTTCCTGCTTCGTCCGCAACCTTCCACTCTGCCCTAGAAGTTCATGACAAGGTCAAGTAGTTTCACACGGAAAATAAAATAGGCCTAAAGTTAAAAAACTACGGCTTTTTTTTATCAAAATTACGTACGACTACAACAACAATTATGAATCCAGTTCGCAATTTGTCGAGTTGAACAACGTCCAACGTTTCAAAATTTATGATTGACCAATCAGCGTTAAGATTTAAGGCAAGATTTTTTTTAAATTAAAAAAGGTATAATCTTGAAACATCAATTTGGTTATCTGTAAGATGAATCTGGCAAAAGATGCACAGACATAGTATTAGTAGGAAATAATTGTTACTATAAATTAGAGATGACATAAGAGTCTAAAAAAAATAGTGCTGATACGAGCTTTTCAAGTAAGGCTTGCCATTTCAATGTTCTGCTTCAGTACCAGAACTATGATTTTAAAATCAAGGAAAATATATCTTATTCATAACTCTTGGCTTAATATTGACCAGTGGGACTATGGTGTGGGGTTGGGGCATAAAAATAAGCATTTTTACAGTTTTAAGATACTTCTAACTTTAAGCTTAAAATCATTTCTGAAGTCAGTGGGGAAGAGTAAGATAAGTGTATTTGCCAAGTATCGGCTTAAAAACTCAGTTGTGTTTTTAGTAACCGGCTTCAACTACCTCTAGCCTCCTGAGTCCTGGGTATGTTCCTGAGTAGGGGCGAACATGAAATTTGGAATTTACCGATAAAAAAATAGCACAAGACGATGGAATGAAAGTTTTATTTTTTTTTAATGTTCTGAGGGTCCGGGGGCGATGTACAACCCGTTGGACATTGGGACTCAACTTCATGTAATTTTCAAACACAAGTTACAAAATGCCATGAGAAAACATACAATCAATAACACACAAAAACATCCTTTATCATTTATGGAAATCTGAAAAACATTCTCCAACTTGCTTGCCAACCTGAAAGCAGAGATAGACCTGACACGCTTCACAGAACACTTTCGTTCGCATTTTGCATCCAGCCATCCGGCATCGAGCCGAATTCCTCAACGTCACGTCGTAGTGATATAGATGCTTTGCATTCGATTTCTTCTCTGGTCCGGATGGCAAAGGGCATCTTTTTCTTCTTTTAGCTGACTGCTCCAGTTTATCTTCATCATTATCGTCTTCACATTTGCTGAAGTTACCCTTGGTTGATCGCTGAAGATCTTCAACTACATATTCAGCTACCTGAAATCTAAAGTGGATCAGCTGATCGTAGGGTTTGTTCCCTTTGATTGAATCCTGCCTTTAGAGTCGCCAGGCATTTGAAAGTGCCAAATCAATGAAATGATGAAGAACTCAAACTGGCCACTTCTTTGTCCTGCTGCTGAATCTGTAATAGCTCACCATGCGGTCAGAGAGATCAACTCCGCCCATGTACTTGTTGTTCTGTCTTACCACAAGAGGACTGGGAATATCTACATACTTTCTTTCAGACTTGTGGTATCTTGACACAGGTAGCTCGGGTTCCTTGGCATAGCAGCTTTAAGCTAGAAAAGTGGGCTTGTTGTCGTACCACTGCCTAACGGCTACAACTTGATCTTCTCGCATGAACTTAAGGGACGTCCAACGTCCAGTTCTCTTTAGTCCACGACCGGTCTTCGCTGGTAGACCTTCAAGTCGATTTTTCATGGAAGTGCCAGTTACATTTATGCACTTTTCGGATAATTTTTCAAGCAAAGACATGCTAGTGAAGTACCTATCAAAGAAAAGGTATGAACCTTCACTTAGATCTTGGCATAGGTTTGGCACAGTGGCACTGCCCAGACCTTTAGCTTGTAGTTCTGGCACAAAGGTTGTCTTTCCTTGATAGATTACGAAATCATACACTAGACCTGATGAACCTGCTAAAACAAGCTTCTTCAAGCCAAGAGGATTTGGCTTATTTGGTACATACTGCTTCAGGCTGCATTGCCCAGCCAAGGAATCATTTGCTCGTCAATACAAATGAATTGTTCTTGCTCAAGCTTTAGACACTGAACTCGCACCAAATTCTGCAAGGGATGCACTTTCCAAAGAAGATGATTTCTTTTGGTATCCTCGTCAACAAAAGTGACTTCACATTATGTCTAAGCTTGAAAAACCGATCTCGAGGCATTTTCTCGCAGATGATAGGGACTCAAAATTTCTTGCTCCAAAACATTTGAAGACGAGGAAACTTCAGATTACTCATGACGATTGAAATGTCAAAGAATACCGCCAGTTCGGAGACACTAGCGAGCAAAGATTTGTTTGTGGCCTTCTGGTAATGACAATTCATTGCAAAAGCCATTGTCTAAAAAAATGAGTCAGGAAAGTGCTTCAAAAAAGTATTCATGTGGCTTCCAGCTTTCCCGTTGACTTGATCTGAGTACAAGGGAAGGTATGAATGATGCTCGTTCAAGGTATCTGAATTGGTCCACATTTTGTTTGGGCGGCGAATTTTTCCTGAGCGACTTGCTGGTACGGAATCAGTTTTGAATGCTGGAATATAATGCGCTAGTGGAATATCGTCCTCTTTTTCATCAAATAGGACTGAGAAGTCATTGAGATTAGTCCGATCTAGAAAGCCTTGAGACTCTTCTTCACTATCAGAGGACACTTATCTGTTGCACATGTGTTGCCGGTTAAAAATCACTCAGGGTTGGTTTCATCTCCGCTATCTTCCATGTCGCTGATATTGATGTTTTCAACCAAGGACAAGGCTTTTTCCAAGGACATTGCAAAAGAAAGGAACTGTTGGCGCTTTATACCTCACAGTAGGAAACTTTAGACATACGTCAACTCCATTTAAATAGCCTCACTGATGAAAAAAAAAAAATGTTAGGCCTAACCAGAAAAAAACTTAGCTCCAAAAATACAATCTTCCAACCCGTTGGACTTCTAAGGTAAGACCGAATGTACAACCCATTGTACAAGACTGAAAGTCCTTCTGTCAGATGGCAGCAATAACAGTAAATGCGTTGAAAATCAAACCTGTCAATACTTTGGTCTTAGAATATATCGCCTGATTTTTTTATATTGTCTAGCCTATCTCTTTATATTTTTTATCTATTTTCTTACTTTTTGACCTTTTTTGTAAGTTGATTTTCTTTATTTCACTTGCTCCTGGTTCGGCCTCCATTACTGTTACTGGACTGAAAAAAATCACAGATGGCAGCAAACGCCTTTTGCATAAAGGAGACAATCTTTAAGTCCAGATTTGCAGTAGGTTGAACGATAAGAATTCGTAAACGAATATACAACCGGTTGGACATCAGGTCCCAGGAGGCTAGGAGAATTTTTCTGGTCACTCTTATGGTGAAATGCTGCAGATTTTGGTGATGGTAATAATGCTGATGGTAATATTGAAGACGGTAGAGGTAATGATAAAAATTTCAGTTTTCAAGAGATTTTGTCCTAGAGTATTTTGGGTAGGCTACTCGTGTCTTAGAGCCACCACACTCAAGTTCTGTCGAAAAGTGAAGTTTGGCTAATGCTAATGAAATAAAACAAAATATGATGAAAATATAATACTTTGTCAACAAAATTATGAAACCTAGGACAAAGAATTATGGAAGGGGGGGGGGGGCAGGCCGCATTACATTAAATACGTAACCTAACCAAAATAGCAACTAAATATTTAATTAAAATATAGCTACAATGTAGTTTCCCACCGAGCCGAAGCTAATATTGTCTGGTATAAAGACCATGAAAACCGGTTTTGTCTCATGTTCGCAATACAAGATATTGAGTGTGGTGGTTATAAGACAAAACTACCGTATTTTGGCCTAAAATAATTTATGTAATTGTTCTTTTTTAGTAATCGATTGATTTCCTCTATGTTTGGATTTGTGCATATATGTTTGGTCTATGTTTGGTTCAGCGACTTCCTAAGAAAATACATTTGGAACCTATGAAAACATGTCTCTGGTTCAGAGAATACAGCAATGATACGCTAAATTAATACGTACTGGACGGCGAAAAAGGCGAATATTTATGGGACTCGAATTTGCCACTGCTCACACCAAAAGATTTTTTACAACAATTAGTTAAGTAATTAGTTTTTACAACAAGTAGCAGCAATCATCTAAAACTCTTTGATAACGACGAGATCAAGTCCCCAATCCGTCGCACGATAAAAATAGAGGGGGACATTAGCCTTCTCTATTAATTTACGGTCTCAATATCATAAAACGACACTAGGCTGCTCAGCAGCAATACCACGAATAAGGTAATGGACAATATTTCATTTCAGAGCCAATTCCTTTTACTGAATCCCCCCATCCCCTCCATCTTCCTCGCCATCATCATTAGTTACAAAAGTTATAAATAACTCATGTGATCAAAAACAAATTTGAACGTTTCAAACAGTTCGTGGTAACGAACTCAATGGTAATCGAAACTCTAGAAACGGGTTTTTGATACCAATAGATACATCAAAAGAATCAGATTTCAATGCTGATTTCATATATATAAATTTCATCAAGTTTAGTCCTAACCATCAAAAGTTACGCGCCTGAGAAAATTTGTCTGATTTTCAAAAAAGGGGGAAAGACCCCCTAAAAGTTATAGAACCTTGATGAAAATCACACCATCATATTCAGCGTATCAGAGAAATCTACTGTAGAGGTTTCAAGCTCCTATCTACAAAAATTAAATTTTTCATTTTTTGCCAGAAGAAAGATCACGGATGCGTGTTTATTTGTTTTTTTGTTGTTTTTTTTTCCCAGGGGTGATCGTATCGACCCAGTGGTTCTAGAATATCGTGGGAGAACTCATTGGATCGGAAATTAAAAGTTCTATTGCCATTTTTAACTGACCAAAAAATGGAGGGCAACTAGGCCCCCTCCCACGCTCATTTTTTTCCCAAAGTCACCTGATCAAAATTTTGAGATAGCCATTTTGTTCAGTATGGTTGAAAATATGATAAATATGTCCTTTAGGATGAATTAATCCCCCGAAGTCCGCGGGGGGAGGGCTAAAAGTTATGAACTTTGCCCAATGTTAACATATAGTATTGGTTATTAGGAAGTATACAGACGTTTTCAGGGGGGATTTTTTCTGGTAGTAGGGGGGTGGGCAGGTTGGGGGTTATGTGGGAGGATCTTTCCATGCAGTACGTTTTCATGGGGGAAGGGACATTGCTATGAAGGGAGCGCCGGATTTCCCAGCATTATTTGAAAAAGATCAGAAATTAAATATAAAAAAACAAGTTTTCCAACTGAAAATAAGGAGTAACATCAAAACTTAAAACGAACAGAAAATATTACGTGTATGGTTGTGTTCACCCCCTAGTCAGTACCTCGCTCTTTAAGCCAAATATTCTTTAGTACTTTCATAAGAGCTATTTATTCTAAATAACGGCCTTTGTGATTAAGGGGTCATTTTTAAAGAATTGGAACAAAATTCGAACTTTAGCTTAAAGAACGAGGTATTGACTATTAGGCGAGCCCCCCTCGCCTATTTAATATACGTATTAAAAATATATGAATAGAGAAGTTCGTTAAGTGAGTTAATTCGTAAGTTACGTATATTTATTACTAATAAAAACGTTCGTAAATAAAATTAAACAAGTTTCGAGAAAGCCATTTAACCAAATAAAAGTAAAATTAATATGCAAATTTTGTTTTAATTCTTCATGTACGGTGAGCCAAAATCAAAACCTGCATCAATTCAAAAAAGTTCAAAAATTAAATAAAAAAAAGCTTTTTTAACTGAAAGTAAGGAACGACGTTAAAACTTAAAACGAACATAAATTATTCCGCATGAAAGGGGCTGTCCCCTCCTCAACGCCTCGCTTTTTACGCAAAAGTTTGACTTTCTCACAACTCTTATTTTTTTTTAAACAATAAAAAACTTTAGCATAAAGAGCGAGGCGTTGAGGAGGGGACAGCCCCTTCCATATACGGAATAATTTCTGTTCGTTTTAAGTTTTAACGTCGTTCCTTACTTTCAGTTAAAAAAAACTTGTTTTTTTTATTTAATATAACTTAAAATCAATCTTTCTTCAAATACATATAAATTTCTTCTGAAAAGCGTAAAATCTTTTTTTTGTAATTGCTGATGATGTTGATGTCATAAGGTCGTAACAACCTAAAATAACCCAATACTGGCCCTGATCTCGTCTAAGGTCGATTTGGCAATTCCCGTATAACTTATTATGTGGCATATAATTTTTCAAGTTTATATGCCCCCCATTGTGCAACTGGACAAACTTTCGATGCAACAATCAGGCCGGTGCAACAGTCTTGTTTGGATTCAAGACCTCCCGAAATAACTGCACGAAACAGTTGAAAGGGCCTTCATTTTTTTAGTGTTCTTTTTAAATGTAGAAATACTGACGCTTCAAATTAGTACCGACAAGCTCTGTGCTTGATTTATCTCTCTAATTTTTTTTGTTTTTACTTTCTATCTTTTACTCCTATTCCCCACCAAAGAATAGCCGAATTTTGCAAAGTCAGGGTAATTCAGGAAAATATAACACTTTCCATCCAGGGGCGTAATACACGAAAAGTTTAGGATAAGGCAAAATTTGCTTTTCAAAATTTAGGGGGATGGGGTTTAAGTTTTATTGTTTTTTGTATTTTTTTTTCAATGATATTACCAAAGAATGATATTTTTCAGTGGAAATACAAAAGGGGTAGTTTTCGATGAAATACCTAAAGAAAGGTATCTTTCAAAATGTAGGGATCCATCAGGGGCGGATCCAGGATTTTTTTTTGGGGGGGGGGGCAAAATAGTCTGATCCGATAAACTTGAGTTAGGAGTAAGTTTAATTAACGCAATCTTGCGTTAATTAAGTAAATTACACTATTTTAGACAACATTTGGGAGGGGTCACCCCCCCGCCCCTCCCCTGGATCCGCTACTGGGATCAATTCCCCACCCTGCCAATTGATGCACCTGTTGTGTCCACGTTCCGTGAAAGGTACCATGTCTTTGTATGTTTATTCATTGGATCAGCCGGAAAAATAATATAGATGGGCCTGTATCCCCTCCAATGGTTTGGATTTCGTCAGTGCTCCTGGGGCCCAAACCACTAAAATCTGGCTGGTGCTGGGAATACAAATATTTCTCCCCCTTGTGATCCAACAATGCCCAGAGAAACATCGAACTTATTTTACATTAACATTTGGTACATTTTAAGAATTGAGCTGATTCTAAGATTAACGTATGGCTTTGGATTTCCAGTAACAGAGTGATAGTTCAAATTTTTTACAGCTTCTTGAGTTTTGATAATTCCAGAGAACAACACGGATTCTTTACCTAGGCTTCCAATGAATACATTGAGTTTTGCAAATGATGTCCTACTAAAGAGCCTTAGCTGCAGAACAAATATTGCAATGTTCAAGGAGAGGGGGGTGGTCTTGGGTTTACCCCAAAGGCCGGTGAAAGTTCTGTGAGTTTATCCTTGAAAAAAATGACTGAGGCAATACAGCAGAACATCCCTTAGAATTAATTTGATCAAACATCTTTTAGTGTGTACTTACCCCCATTGTTCTTTCTCCCCCTCTTAGATATAGTTGTGCCCACAATTCTCTCGTTGCTTTCGAGGGATAGCTCTGGCGACTGAATATCAAAGCAACGGTCGTCACGAAAAATTTCCAAAGATGATATCTTGCAAATAATTTTCCAGGGGGAAGAAGTTTGAAAGAATTTTTTCGCCAGGAGAGTTTCGGATATGTTTCCAAATGCACCCAAACTTTAGGGTTTTGCAAAGGTATTGTCTTTCAGGGAGAAGGGGGTGGGGTTGATGCCACCTTTGTCCCTGTCTTCGTAGGCACCGTAGATCAGAAATTAAAGGCGATTTTCTATGAGCCCCTGAAGTACTTGAGAAAGGAAGTTTTTGGAAAACTACAATCCAGCCCCTTTCTCCTGCTTAGTCTCTTAGAGACCAGGTTTCTAGGAAACCTATTTAGTTTCCTAGAAACCCCGAAGACCACAAATTAATCATCTCATAGTGGGTGTTCCTGCTCTAAGGCAGATGTTCCCAACCATGGGTGCATAGGGGTATTGGGTGTAAAAGACGATACTATGGAAGTCTGATTAGGAAATATTTTTGTTGGATACTAAAGGGATGGAAAAATCGTTTTACGATGATCAAAGAATGCGGACCTAGACAAAAGTTGTGAGCCCCGCTTAGAAGCATTTGAAGCTTTGAGATATTAGCCTAGAATTTGGGCTATTGAGAAAGAAACATATAAAGAAAACAATTTTTACTACATAATATGCAGAAAAATTGATCTTTGGTTCCATTATACTTTACCCCCATCCAGAGCCGGGGAAAAATTAATAACAGCAACCCCCCCCCTCCCGTTTCAAATATAAGCCAAAAAACGGTACTCATCTGTTAGCCAAAGCCGTACCCAGGGGAGGGGGATACCCGGCTTGACCCCCCCCCCCCAAAAAAAAAAAATATTGTCTGAATCGTGCAAAAGTAACAAAAATGCATACAAACAAATTTGTTTTCAAACAGTAACCTTGATAATCACTAATGTATTGCAGTCAGTGTGTCATACGTTGCGGGACTTATAATTGTGACACAAGAAACGAGAAACATAAAGGGGTAACAAGATAGTTTGTTTTGTCAGTTTAGTTTTTTACTTTGCTAAGTGAAGGGCCATTCGAAAAAAGAAAAGGAATGTGATATAACATCGTTTTTCATACCCAAATGAACAGTTAGTTATTTCTAATAGTGACGTTGGTGGGTCTTCTGCGGATTGTTCATCTGTCCCTGCGGGCTTACATATCACGGAAGCGGTTGCTGATGCTCAGGTTAAACTGTAAGACGCTACACTTTATTCATATTCCAGCCCACTCGATACAGTCACTTCGCAGCACGCCATTACCCAATCTTATTTGGTTCCAAACGACATCGAATGGTTTGTCCACAAATCGTCGTCACTCGACACAGCGTTTAAAATTCGTCTGCTAAAGAGTCCTTGGACTCCAGATAGCTCTCGAAGCTCTTGAGGAGAGCAGCAACGCAAAAACGTCTGTGAAAGCGTCGCAAGTGCCGGACGTCATGAACCAGTCACAGTTCGTTATGTTTCTCCATATCGTAAAGGAACTTTTCTGCCTGACGCTGCCTTTGTGCAAGACTCTTCAGTCGGTTGACTGTAACATGGCTGTCGCTTGTAGACACGTAAAAAGTGTTCATTCTAGAACAATGCCAATGCGACAAGATTCTGTCGCTACCTTCGATCCTCTTTTCGACAAAGCTCAGTCTTTTGCAACTACTTTAGGCCTTGATATGACTCACCCAAGAACAAGAGATGGAAGGAAATCTCATCTTGACAATTCTGATCTTCTCACTCACTATAGAACCTCACTGTTTATTCCTTTTCTAGACCACTTCATATCGGAGCTGAAAAAACGCTTTGAACTCCACCAGAATCTCTTGTCTCATCTCATCATCCTTGTCCCTTCGAAGATTGTATCAGTTATTCCCAAAACCATAAAGTTGGAGTCTTTGCTTGGGTCATACAGCAATATTCTTCCCGAGCCAGACTGCCTGAAGTAAGAGGTTCAGCTTTGGCGCAGCAAATGTGAAAACTTCTTATCACAGAAAGGCCTTCTTGTGCTCTATCTTCTCTTTACGAAAGCGACTCCACCTTTTTCCAAATATTTCTCTTCTATTGATTGTCCTAGCAACGTTGCCTATCAGTACTGCTACTCCGGAAAGAAGGTCCTCTAGACTTAGAAGGTTAAAAACCTGGCTAAGAAATTCAACGAGACAAGAAAGGCTGAGTGGTTTAGCCCTGGTCACGATCCATAGAGACATTGATGTCAAATTTGCTTTTTTTTTTCAAATTTGCTCAGTCCCTGAAGATTTTAAACTTAGCTTTTGCAACTACAGATTCACGAATGCATCTGATGTACCAAATTTAATTAACACAACTACTATTTCTGTTTGCTTCTATTATCTAGCATAATCTATTATTATGAACAAAATTTTTTGATGCCAACAGTGCTTATAATTTATAAAAACTATGTCAAACAGCTCTAAGTCAAGTGACTATGTCAAGTAACTTTTTGTCTTGATTCCAAATATATAAGGTTATTTAAGTTTAATATCACTCATTTAAAGCTACAAGCCGGATAACATTCGCGGAATTTTCATAAAAGGGAGGAAATATCCAAGAAGTCCAGTGATTTTAATGAAAATAACACAATCTGGGAGATCATAAAAAGACGAATAGCGCCCAGGGAAAGGGATGACATGAGATTTTCCCGCTGTTTTAGACGGAAAAGTCACAGACGTTTTTGCAGAGAAGAAGAATCGTCGTTTAGATTTCGTTGTGTAGGTAGCTAGTTTACTTGACTAAAACTCTTGGGTCGGCTCTGTGGATATATTATGCATATAAATACTTAGATACTTGGCATGCTAGTGCTATACTGTATAATAATAATAATAGAAAATCCCCTTGAAGATACAAACTATGCCTAGTGGACGCGTCCTCGTTCGCAAAGGACGAACTGGCGGTCTCCACGGCTGACTGTTTGACTAAGTCCACGGAAAGAATTTTTCGTACCCCCCCCCCCAACGAAAATCTTGGATATGGCCCTGTTAGCCATTACACACTCGAGAATTTGGAGACAATAACCGGTTTATTGCTGTCTGTATACGGAGACAGTTAGCTTTGGCTCAGTGAAAAACTAAGCTACAGCTATATTTTAATAAATATTTAGTTGGTATTTTTGGTTAAATCAGGTTAGGTTACATTTGCATGCGGGCCCGCTATAAATAACCCGCAACCCCCTCCCTCCCTAATGTGCAAATATACAACCCAAATTATGTATATCCCATTATCTCCCAAGCGCCTCAGTTAATTCAATCCCGCACCTGTGGATCCAAATTCTCGAGTGTCTACTGGCTAACAGATAAGTACAAAAAAATGAATCAAAGTGAAAAATTGGATCAAAGTGGCAATTCCCTAGCTGCCACCCCCCCCCCTCCCCAAGCCATGACAACCGGGGAGACTGCCCTGGTTGTCCACCTTCTAAGAATAGCTCTGCCTCCAACCCGCTAATGTGCAAATGTATAGCCCAAATTATATATTTTCTGTGCATTTTACATCACTATACATCACTCTTGTTTCAACCGTAAATTGAATCAACGCCAACGAAATCAAGAAACGGAAAAAACACATGGGAAATTTATAATTTGGGGTATATATTTGCAGATCAAGGGGGAGGGATAAAGTATAGTGGAGGCGCCTTCGAAATGCGAAAACTGCAACTTCAGTACTTATCTGTTATAGCGACCACAGTCAAGTTCTTCATCCATTGACGCACTGTAGAATCGGTTTCTTTCGCTCGTTTCAGCTTATAGCGTGAGACAAGACAAGTGACAGATTAGATGGGAAATATATAATTCGGGCTATATATTTTCACATTAGGGGGGGGGGGGGGTGTAGGGGTAAACTATTTAGACAGTGTGAAGTTAGAATTATTATTTCATAATATGCAGAATATTTTTACCTAACAAATCTTGCATGCAGACCCGCTATAATTTAGCCCAAATTTGTTTCTAAAGTATTGATTTTCATCATATTTTGGTATATTTCATTAGGATTAACCTAACTTCACTTCTTGACTGGGGTCGCTATAACAGATAAGTACCGCAATTTTTCTGCATATTATGAAGCAAGAATTGTTTTCTTAACCAGTTTTCTTCTCAATAGTCCTGATTCTAGGCTAATACCTCAAACTTATTAGGCTTGAAAGACTGTAATGACAGGTTTTAAACCGTCTTAACTTACAGCAAATTTTGGATAACACTGCCGAGCCTCTTCCGACCTGAGTACTATGGTAACAAAAGATATGTAGCATTTGATTCCCCATTCAACGTTTTCCAACTATCAGGGGCGTTGCTTCTGGGCAGGAGCAGTTCCCCTACCCCAGAAATTTGGAGAAAAAAATTATTATATAGCCTATGCCCTTGACTATCCAGATATCGGCCCCTCTTGCCCTCCCCCCCAATAAAAATGTAGGGGATGTGCCCCTGCCAACTTTAATGGTCTCATCAAACAGTTCGTGGTAACGAACTGTAAGTAAGGAGCGACCCGGCTCAATGGTAACCGAAACTCTAAAAACGGGATTTTGATACCAATATATACATCAAAAGAATCAGATTTCAATTCTGATTTCAAATATATAAGTTTCTTTAAGTTTAATCTTACCCATCAAAAGTTACGTGCCTGAGAAAATTTGGCTGATTTTCGAAAAAAGGGGGAAAGACCCCTAAAAGTTATAGAATCTTAATGAAAATCACACCGTCATATTCAGCGTATCAGAGAACCCTACTGTAGAGGTTTCAAGCTCCTATCTACAAAAATGTGGAATTTTCCATTTTTTGCCAGAAGAAAGATCACGGATGCGTGTTTATTTGTTTGTTTGTTTGTTTGTTTGTTTGTTTTTTTTTTTTCCCAGGGGTGATCGTATCGACCCAGTGGTCCTAGAATATCGTGGGAGGGCTCATTGGAACGGAAATTAAAAGTTCTAGTGCCCTTTTTAAGTGACCAAAAAAATGGAGGGCAACTAGGCCCCCTCCCACGCTCATTTTTTTCCCAAAGTCACCCGATCAAAATTTTGAGATAGCCATTTTGTTCAGCATGGTCGAAAATATGATAAAAATGTCTTTTAGGATGACTTGATCCCCCAAAGTCCCCAGGGGGAGGGCTGAAAGTTATGAACTTTACTCAATGTTAACATATAGTATTGGTTATTGGGAAGTATACAGACTTTTTCAGAGGAGATTTTTTCTGGTAGGTGGGGGAAGGAGAGGGTCGGGGGCTATATGGAAGGATCTTTCCATGAAGGAAGTTTTCATGGGGGAAGGGACATTGCTATGAAGGGGGCGCCGGATTTCCCAGCATTATTAAAGAAAAAGATCAGGAATTAAATAAAAAAAAAACAAGTTTTTCAACTGATCAACTGATTGTGATTAAGAGGTCATTTTTAAAGAACTGGAAAAAAAAATTCGAACTATAGTTTAAAGAGCAGGGTATTGACTAGGGGGCGAACCCCCCTTAAAAATTTATGAATATAGAAGTTCGTTACGTAAGTTAATTCTAAGTTACGTATATTTATTACTAATAAAAACGTTCGTAAATAAAATTAAACAAGTTTCGAGAAAGCCATTTAACCAAATATAATATGCAAATTTTGTTTTAATTATTCATGTACGGTGAGCCAAAATCAAAACCTGCATTAATTCAAAAACGTTCAAAAATTAAATAAAAAAAACAAGTTTTTTTAACTGAAAGTAAGGAACGACGTTAAAACTTAAAACGAACAGAAATTATTTCATATATGAAGGGGGCTGTCCCCTCCTCAACGCCTCGCTCTTTACGCTAAAGTTTGACTTTCTCACAACTCTATTTTTTTAAACAATAAAAAAACTTTAGCGTAAAGAGCGAGGCGTTGAGGAGGGGACAGCCCCCTTCATATATGAAATAATTTCTGTTCGTTTTAAGTTTTAACGTCGTTCCTTACTTTCAGTTAAAAAAACTTGTTTTTTTTATTTAATCACTGACAAATACGTCCCAGCCTCCTCTGGTAAGGGAAGATGTAGCCCTAGGTTAGCCCCTATATACAAAAATTTGTGTTTTTTTTTCAATTGACATTTTTTCATGTTACGAACCAGGTGGTTCAGCTGCTGATGAGAAACAAGTACCAAAGTAAAGCAAACTGAAATGATCACTAATCAATCACACATCAAATGAAGCAAACTGAAATATAGCCCCAATAGCAGCGCTGGGTCACAATAGCCACCAGTGGGGTTAATTCACGAAAATGTTGGGACGGAAGCAAAATGTATTTGTCAAAGTATAGGGCCCAGTACTCCCGTATTATTTGGTAGACACTCGAGAAGTGAAGTTTGGTGATTGCTAATGAGATAAAACAAATATGATGAAAATACAATACTTTAGTAACGAAATTATGAAAACTACAACAAAGAATTATGGTAGGGGGGCCGCTCAGAACACATTATACTAAGTACCTAACCTAATCAAAACAAACTAAACATTTAATTAAAATATAGCTACAATGTAGTTTTCCACCGAGCCGAAGCAAATTGTCTGGTATAAAAACCGTGAAAATTGTTACTGTCTCATCTTCGCGATCCAAAAATCCCGAGTGTGTACCATATAATACGAAAGTATCTAAGGCCCTTTAAATGTTTTCCAACGAAAATAACAAACAGGGCATTTTCAAAAATTTAGGATGGGAGAGGGTAATATAGAGGGAGACAATGTTAGTGAATTTTCTAATAAGGGTAAAATTATACTTTAGCTACTTTTAGCTAGCTTGGAAAGGGGTTAGCTTCGGAAAATGAAACTTCCAGGGATGGGTCTACAGCCTAAAGTATGTGGGGAAGGTATTTTGAAGTACCTACCTCCACTCCTTCTTCCTCTAGGTCCTGAAATTTGCTTATATGACAGATCTATACCTATTGAAATTTTGACAAAACAACATCTTAATTTTCAGTTATCAGTTTCTTTTTCTCTGACTTTAGTTCTGAAAATGCAATTTCTGTCATTTGAGCAGAATTTTAGGCCATGTCAATTTTTTTTTTCAAATGTAGGAAATGTGTTTGCATATCTTTAAAACCTTATAAATTGGGATTGAGAAAAGTTGTGAAGCTGAAAACAATTGAGTTGTACTTCGTTTAAGCAGAAGATCTATTTTGCAAGGTTTCACTTTTATGACACAAATATTGTTAAATGAACTTTACCCCCACCCCTATATATTAGGAGGGGGGCACATTAGGAGGGGTCTCCTAATATTGCACATTAGGAGGGGGGGGTAAATTTTATTTCTGATGCAAAGGAGAGGTAAGTTTAAACTTTCCCCCCATCCCTCTAATGTGCAAACATATACCCTGAATTGGTATATATAGGGTGGGGGGGGGGGGGGTAAAGTTCATTTCCGACAAAAATGATTGTTATATTTGGAAAGAGCATAAAAGGCATCGAATGGTAGGTTCACTTTATTCATAAGTCAATAATATAGATAACGAAAAATTTATCGGTACTTCAAAATACCTTCCCGGGACATATTTTAGGCTGCAGACCCATCCCTGAGAGTTTCATTTTCCCAACCTCATCCCTTTCCAAGATAATAGTAGAATTTTACCATAATAAGTCTTACCTCATAAGGTGGGGGGAGGTGAGGGGTGGCATTATGACGGCAGTGATGATTATATTTGGAAAGAACGTTGAATGAAGAATCGATAGGGATATTTCTTTTTTCTATCCAACTTCGGTTAAATTTATCCAAAAAGTTCGCTACATAAAAAAAGCCGACTGCATTATTAAATTGACTTACCTGAAAACAGATGTTTGTCCATATCAAAGTTGAAATGTTCAAATCTATCAAAATGGTCTTCTGACATCGTCACAACTGATGTTACTCCCTGAAACTCTTCCTTTCAAATAACTAGACATTAACAGAATAACGAGTTTTGACACTAATCCAAAACCTTTGTTACTATGGGTTCCGATGGCGCTTTTATAGCCACTTATCATTTTTTGTTTACAAAAAATCTACAAACTATGCCAAAAAACTTTAACTGCGCAGTTTTTTTTTTACAAATAATCCCAAAACATTGTACAAAATGCTTTAAACATGATGCAATTACATTGTCATCATTTTCAAGATAAAATTGATGCGCTGTGTACATGTGAACTTTCAAGGATGCTTCCAGGGAGGCTACTAAATGGGCTCCACAGAATAAAGGGGGAATGGGGTCATCACATCACGTCTAAGAGGGTATGGGAGGAAATTTACCGGAAATACAGCAGTGAAGAGCGGAGCCACACCACAAAAATTTGGTACTTATGTATTATAGCGGTAACACTTCGTTCTTCATCTAAGTAGAACCTGTTTCTCTGACGCTATCCATTGGGCTATATATTTGCACATTAGGGAGGGTGGGGGTAAAGTATAGAGGGTCTGCATTTAAAATGTGTTAGGTACAATTCTTCTGCATATTATAAAGTAAGAATTGTCAGTATACCGTATAGACCGAAAAATTAAAAATAGTGAAATTCTTTTTCCCCCAAAAGATTTACCAGACTAATAAGTGTGCTTCTAGTACCTATCTATTATAGCGAACCCAGTCAAGAAGTGAAGTTAGGTTAATCCTAATGAAGCATCACAAAATAGGCTGTGCAACCTCGGAAAAATCCTGCAAAAAAAACGAAAAAACTGAAATTTTTGAAGAATTCAGGATCCCCATTATGAAGAAGTCGGTTAACCCTCCCCGGGAGTAGTTGGGTAGCCCCCTCCAGGAGTCACAAGGCTTATGGGTTTACGCAGGGGTGCAGCGTGAAATTTTCCGCTGAGGGGACACAAGGGGTTGCACTCGTTTTGATTAAGACCCTGAATTTGAAGACATTTGGAGACAATTTGAATTTGGAGACATGCGATGAAAACATGTACACTAATGTATTCATTAGAACATGATGCAATTACCTTGTCATCCTTTTGAAGATTAAATAAAAAAACAAGTTTTTTTTAACTGAAAGTAAGGAGCGACATAAAAACTTAAAACGAACTTAAAATTATTCCGTATATGAAAGGGGCTGTCCCCTCCCCAACGCCTCGGTCTTTACGCTAAATTTTTTTGTTGTTTTAAAAAATAATGCTGTGAGACAGAGTCAAAATCGAATTTTGTTCGAATCACAAACCCCTGAATCACAAAGGCCGTTTAATTAGAATAGATAGCTCTTTTGAAAGTACTAAAAAACTTTAGCGTAAAGAGGGAGGTATTGACTAGGGGGTGAACCCCCTTATATACGTAATAATTTAGTTTTAATGTTGCTCCTTACTTTAAGTTTAAAAAACTTTTGTTTAATTTAGTTTCTGATCGTTTTTTAAATAATGATGCGAAATCCGGCGCCCCCTTCATAGAAATGTCCCTTCCCCATTGAAAATATTCTCCATTGCAAGATCCTCCCACGCAACCCCCTCTTCCGACCCCTTCCCCCCAGAAAACATCCCTCCTGAAAACGTCTATATACTTCTCAATAACCAATACTATCATAGGCAGCGCAATAGCACTGCCAAGTAAAGAACGATGTTGGCATAATGTATTATTTTTTTTCAAACCAGGGTACTTCGTATCGAAGGAGTTGTCGTAGAAACTTTGAAAAGGGCTCATTCGATTGGAAATTGGAATGGCTAGTGCCCTTTTTAATAGTCGAATGCGTTTGGAAGGCAACTAACATCCCTTCCACGCTCACCATCTCCCCAAACACATCCAATCAAAATTTTGAGATAGCCATTTGTTCTAATTAATTGAAAGTTCTAAAAATTAAGTCTTTGAAGATGATAACCCTCCCCCCCAAGCCCTCAGGGCAAGGGTTGTAAGTTATGCCCTGGGGGCATAGGCTATAAGTTTTTCTTATAGAAAGCATTGTCGTAAAAACTTCACAAAGGGCTCATTCGATTGGAAATTCAAATGGGTAGTGCCCTTTTTAATAGTCGCAAGTGATTGAAAGACAACTAACACCCCTTCCACGCCCACCATTTCCCCAAACACATCCAATCAAAATTTTTGTGATAGTCATTTTGTTCAACGCAGTTGAAAGTTCTGGAAATTATACCTTTGAGCAGGAAACTCCCCCCACGGTCTTCAGGGCAGGGGCTATAATCTATGCCCTGGGGGCATATAAGTTTTTTTATTTAAATCTTTATCGTAGAAACTTGAAAAAGGGTTCATTCGATTGGAAATTCAAAGGACTAGTGCACTATTTATAAATCAAAAGTAATTGGAGGGCAACTAACACCCCTCTCACGCCCACCTTTACCCCAAACACATCCAATCAAAATTTTTAGACAGCCATTTTATCCAACGTATGTGAAAGTTTCGGAAATTAGGTATTTAAGAATGATAACCCCCCCCCCCCCCCCCCCTCCCACAGCCCTCAGGGTAAGGGTTGAAAATTATGCTCTGGGGCATGTAAGGTTTTTTTTATAGAAAGCGATGTTGTAAAAACTTCAAAAAGGGCTCATTCAATTGTAAATTGAAAGGGCTAGTGCCCTTTTTAATAGTCGAAAGTAATTGGAGGGCAACTAATCCCCCTCTCACGCCCACCATTTCCCCAAACCCATCCAATCAAAATTTTGAGATAGCTATTTTGTTCAACGTAATTGAAAGTTCTGAAAATTAGGTCTTTGCCCCTTCAGAGCTCTCAGGGCAAGGTTTGTTTATGTGTTTATGCCCTGGGGGCATATGATGTTTTTATAGAAAGTTTTGTCATAGAAACTTCAAAAAGGGCTCATTTGATTAGAAATTGAAAGGGCTAATGCCCTTTTTAATAGTCGAAAGGGAATGGAGAGTAATTAACCCCCCTCTCACACCCACCATTTCCTCAAAAACATTCAATCAAAGTTTAGAGATACCCATTTTGTTAAACGTAGATGAAAGTTCTGGAAATTATGTATTTGAGGATAAGAAACCTCCCACACAAACCTCAGGGCGAGGGTTGTAAGTTATGTCCTGGGGGTATATAAGGTTTTTATAGATAGTGTTGTCATAGAAACTTCAAAAAGGGCTCATTCAATTGGAAACTGAGAGGGCTAGTGCCCATTGTAATATTCGAAAGAGATTAGAGGGTAACTAATCCCCCTCTCACGCCCACCATTCCCCAAAACACATCCATCAAAATTTTCAGATAGCCATTTTGTTTAACGTAATTGATAGTTCTGGAAATTAGAACTGGAGTCGGAGGACGAATACCCATGTTCATATAGCCATTTTGTTGAATGTAGTTGAAGGGTCCGAAAATTACATCTTTGAGTATGACGATCCCCACAACCCCCAGTGCTAAGGTTGTAAGTTATGCCCTGGGGGCAGAAAAGGTTTTTATAGAAAGCGTTGTCGTAAAAACTTCAAACAAGGCTAGTTTTTGAAAATTGAGAGGCCTATTCTCCTTTTTAATAGTCGAAAGTAATCGGAGGGAGAATCACACCCCCCCCCACGCCCATCATTCGCCCAAACATTTCCGATCAACATTTTGTTATATCCATGTTGTTCAACGTAGTTGAAAGGTCTTTAAATTTGAGGGTCACAAACTCCCACCGATAGCCCTTATGACAAGGGTCTTAAGTTATGCCAACGGGGTATGTAAGTTTTTTATGCAAAGTTTTGTCGTAGAAGCTTCAAAAAGGGCTCATTGAATTGAAAATTGAGAGGACTAGTTCCTTTTTATTAGTCGAAAGTGGTCAGAGGGCAAATGCCCATCATTTTCCCAAACACTTCCAATCAAAATTTGAGACAGCCATTTTGTTCAACGTATTAAAAGATTCTATTCGTAAAATAGCTCATTCGATTGAAAATTGAAAGGGCTAGTGCAATTTTAATAGTCGAAAGTGTTCGGCGGGCAACTAACCCCCAACCCCCTCCCACGCTCATCTTTTCCCCAGACACATCCAATCCAAATTTTGAGATAGGCATTTTGTTCAACGTAATTGAAAGGTCCATAAATTATGTCTTTGAGGATGACCCCCCCCCCCTCAGCAGCCCCCAGGGCAAGGGCTGTAAGTTATGCCCTGGGGGCAGACCAGGTTTATATAGAAAGACTGGTCGTATATACTTCGGAGGAGGGTTCATTGGATTGGTAATCAGAAGTTCTAGTGTCCTTTTTAAGATTGAGAGTTATCGAAGGGTGGATACCCCCCCCCCCCCACAGCCTCGTATTGTTCTTATAGAGAGGGTTGTCGTAGAAACTTCAAAAAGGGCTTATTCAATTGGGAGTTGAAAAAGCTAGTGTCCTTTTTTATAGTAGAAAGGGATGGGAGGGCAACTAACTCCCCTCTCACGTCCGCGATTTCCCCAAACACATCCAATTAAAATTTTGAGATATCCATTTTTCCAACGTAGTTGAAAGTTCTGGAAATTAGGTCTTTGAGGATGACACCCCCCCCCCCACAGCCCTCATGATAGGGGTTGTAAGTTATGCAATGGGGGCAAATAAGGTTTTAAAGAAAGCAATGTTTTAGAAACTTCAAAAAGGGCTCATTCAATTGGAAATTGAAAGGGCTAGTGCCCTTTTTAATAGTCGAAAGTGATTGAAGGGTAATTAACCCCCTCTCACGCCCACTATGTCCCCGAACACATTCAATCAAAATTTTTAGATAGTCATTTTGTTTAACCTAGTTGAAAGGTCCGAAAATGTCTTTGAGGATGACAACCTTCCCCCCACAACCCCCAGGGCAAAGGTTGTAAGTTATTCCCTGGGGGTATATGAGGTTTTTGTAGAAAGCATTGTCGTAGAAACTTCAAAAAGGGCTCACTCAATTGGGAATTCAGAGGGCTAGTGCCCTTATTAATAGTCAAAAGGAATGGGAGGGCGAATGCCCCCCCCCACGCCCATCATTTCGTTAAACATTTCCTATCAACATTTTGATATAGCCATTTTTTTTAAGGATCTGGAAATTATGTCTTGTAGTATGAAAACCCCCTACACCCCTCAGGGCTAAGATTGTAAGTTATGCCCTGGGGGCATATAAGGTTTTTATAGAAAGTGTTGTCGTAAAAACTTCAAAAAGGGCCTATTTGATTGGAAATTGAGATGACTTTTGCCGTTTTTAACAGTCGATAGTAACCGGAGGGAGAATCGCCTCCCCCCCGCGCCCATCATTTCCCCAAACATTTCCGATCAACATTTTGATACGGCCATTTTTTCAACGTAGTTAAAAGGTCTAAAAATTATGTCTTTGAGGATAACAAATCCCACCAGCCCTCAAGAAAAGGGGTCTAAGTTATGCCCTGGGGGCATATACGGTTTTTTATAGAAAGCATGGTCATATAAATTTCGAAGGGGGCTCATTGGATTTGTAATCAGACGCTCTAGTGCTCTTTTTAAGAGTCAAAGTGATCTTAGGGCAGCTAACCCCCCCCCCCAACACACACCCACGTCGTATTGTCCCAAAACGTATCTAATAATAAAAAAAAAAAAAAAAAACACGCATCCGTGATCTTTCTTCTGGCAAAAAATACAAAATTCAACATTTTTGCAGATAGGAGCTTGAAACCACTACAGTAGGGTTTTCTGATACACTTAATCTGATGGTGGGATTTTCATTAAGGTTTTACGACTTTTAGGTGGTGGTTCCCTCTTTTTTCGAAAATAGGGCAAATTTTTTCAGGCTCGTAACTTTTGATGGGTAAGACTAAATTTGATGAAACTTAGACATTTGAAATCAGCACAAAAATCCAATTCTTTTGATGTATCTACTGGTATCAAAATTTCATTTTTTAGAGTTTCAGTTACTATTGAGCCGGGTCGCTCCTTACTTACAGTTCGTTACCACGAACTGTTTGATAAAATTGATGCGTTGACTACATGTGAATTGTAAAGGGTGCTTCCAACCAGGGTTGCCCAAACTTTTAGGAACAAAAGTGTCCAAATCAGGCAAAAAAGGACACTTTTAGTGTCCCTCTAAAAAATTAGCCAATATACAGGGATGCAACTGTGAATTTTCAAAACCTGTGAAAAAGTGCCAAAAAACCTGTTAAATTCGTCCTTCTTTGTTCTGCTACCTAGCGGCCTGTTACCTGCATGAGTTCAGCAGGTATTTTCAGCTTTGACGTTAACGCTACCAATAAGTTAAGTTTAGTGCTAGTTCAATTTGAAGAGATTGCAGAAAAAAATCGTCATGAGAATGTCAACAGAGGAAAGTTTTATATCGACTATCGATACCGCTACCTATCTTAGTCGAAAAGTAAAGAGCCAATCATAGAGATTCATTTTCATTTCGGCATTTTCATAAGTTATGCGAAAAAATGCGAGTCGTTGATCTTCGGTAGCTATTAAGGATCTTTGGGTGCGACAAGGTCCGAACGGCTGTAGCAACGAAATGTCTAATTTGACCTACATGGTTTTAAAGTTAAACAAAAGACGTCGATCACCTTAACCACTCAGCCAACTGGTTGGTCAAGTGGTTAAAATCGTTTAACAACTCCTCTATCTTGCCATTTTCTGAACATTTAGAAGTAGCCCTGAGCAAAAATGACGTTTTTCGAGAACAAAAAAAGTGAGAAGAGAAGGCCGATTGAAATAAATTCGCTTGAGTTATACTCGATAGAAACTGGCGACCAGCGTTTGCTAAAAAATCGCATTTGAAAGTATAGAATATAAAACAGAAACATTCGCTAGCGGCTATAAATAAAATTGAGCCGCAACACAGTTTTTCTGCGAAATTCCTTTCTTTCTATGACAGTAGTGTAATAATAGCCATATGTACACGGCTACACGCCCCAGGGATTTACGCGGAACGCGCCAGTAGGGAATGACCATTCACTTCTTCTTTCCAGCCTTCTCAGCGGCCTCGGTGATTTTGCCAGCAGCAGTAGGTGGGTCCTTGAAGTTGACTGACTTGATGACAAACTTCAACCGTAAGATAGAAGAAAAAGATCGATTCGATAGTTCTAGCTTACCACATTGGTTAAGACTTTAGGTCCTATTCCTATTCGGTTGATAAATGGTGTTCGTGCAGGGCGCAAAAACATCCAAGAAAAATCCCCAAGCCGTTACCTAAGCTTAAAAGTAAAGTAAAATTTAAAAGCAGTCGTATTTATAAAAAAAGAAGAAAATAAAGACATTTGGTTTTTGATTTGAAAAATGTCCAAAAAGTGTCCTTTTTTTCAAAAAGCTGCCTTTTTTGACCCAATAGTGTCCTGGTGTCCTTTAGAGTGAAAAAGTGTCCAAAAGCCACTAAAAGTGTCCATTTGGCATCCCAGCTTCCAACAGTGGCTTCAATTCAATTAAATGTAGGGGGGGGGTATATTTTTCAAAATCTATCTGGGGCAATCTTTGTTCTGCTCAATGAAAATATCAAAAGCTACTTTTGAAATATAAAAAAAACAAGTAGGTTTTAACCTGGGGGCCACATCCCCCAATTAGCAGCGCTGACATCCAGGGTGGCTAAGACGTGGATTCCATGGGCAAAATGGGGTCATCCTGATCTAGAAGGCTTGCAAGGGAAATTACGGGAAATACACCAGTGGCACAAAGCCACACGACTAAATATGCCACTTCTGTTTCTTTCTTTAACAAAGAAAGAAACTTCTGTTTCTGTTTCTTTCTCTAGTACAACTTGGGTCAAATAAAAACCCGTAGCTTTTAATAACTAATGTAAAGGGATGTATTTGGTAAATTTATGGTAAGTTAGTCCAGAAAGGATTGGTAAAAATGTAAAATATTTGTAACTGAAGGGAATATGAGAATGTTAGAAAATATTACAAATAATCAAATGGAAAGTACAAGAATTTTTGTGACGAATGAAGAGCGGCGAGGTTGAAGCCAGGAGTACAGGAACAGGACAGGGACGCAACTGCCCCCTCTAGACCTAGGTGCCCCCTAGACCTCAGTCCCCTCCCCCCCAACTGAAATATAATTTCTGCCAAAAAATCTCGCCAAAACTAAAATAAACCTGGATAATCCAAGTATCCAGAGAAACAGGTCAGTTTTCTTTAATATATGTTTGCCTTTATAGTAATAGGCTCAGGTTAATTTATTGTCCAATCATATATATATAACATACTAAGTATACCAATATCTGGCAGAGAGACAATCTCGTTTTGCACAGATAAAAGAACTAAAGTAATAAATAACGAAATATATGGATTATTAATGAAAATAAGAAGAAAGAGAAAAAAATAGACATGAAATTAATTACTCACCGCGCCAAAGCAGACATTCCACCCGACGATAATAAAAAAAAAATCAATTTTTTCAACCAGCAATGGGAGAAAAAAAGAAAATGAAGACCCGAGAAAATATATAAATCATTGGATCATTTTTCAATTTTAACTGTCATTTTCACTTGATTTAGGAAAATTGGCCCCAAATTTGCCCCCCCCCCCCAGGATTTTGACAAAATTACGCCACTGACAGGAACGCTGCTTCCACTATAATTTTTCGGGAAACAAATTTCAAAATCCATTTATTTTTTTTCGGTACTTACGTATTATCCAGAACACACTAAAGAAGTTTGCTTTGTTTGATCTGAGTAAACCGGTTTATCTCTCGCATTTAGTTATAACCGCTCATTCTTTCGTGAAAGAAACTACGATGCAGTTTTATTTTAATTAAATATTTAATATATAGAGGAGTTAAGGTTAGGTATTTCATATAATGCGTTCTGGGCGGCCTCATTTCCATAATTCTTCGTTGTAGTTTCGACAATTTTGTTACTAAAGTATTATATTATATTATAATACTTTAGTAACAAGTATTTAGTAACAAACTTTAGTATATTTTAATAACAAATTTTTAGTATATTTATTAGTAACACACTTTAGTAACAAACTTTAGTATGTTTTAGTAAAAAAATTTTAGTACATTTTAGTAAAATATTTTTAGTACATTTTTTAAGGAACTTTAGTAACAAACTTTAGTAAAAAAGTATTATATTTTCATCATATTTTGGTATATTTCATTATGATTAACCTAACTTCCCTTCATGTGTGTTCTGGATAATACGTAAGTACCATTTTTCCTGTTTATTGTCCTATTTTTGAAATATTTCCATCAATATTTCGAAAAATGGATTTCTAGCGTTCTATTAGAACCAGATTGGTTTTAATCACATCTTAGTTTGCGAATTTTTTCTGAAGTGAAAGACCCTCAAAGGCATTTTGCCTAGGGCTGAGCCAGTAAAAACGTCTTATAGGGGCAGGGGTGCGAATCTTAGAAAAAAAAAAGTTCATTTCCGATAAAAATGTATACATCCCGACCGTCAAAACAAACTTGCAATTTTTTCTTCGAGGGAGGCTTGAAGCCCTCTTGCCGTCCCGTGTGATCACCATTGCTGGAGTAGACAAAATATAATATTATTAACTCGTTTTTTTTTTCAACTCACCATTATGTGCTATTTGTATTACAAGACTTGACAGCGAAGCAGTTGTAGTACTTGTCTATAGCCGTGGTAACTTAGGTTCGAACCTGAGGTAAGGCAGATTTTTAAAAAAATCAAATAGAATTCAAAATCAAACTGGCTTCAGTTGGAAACTGAGAGGGCGTGGTAGTCATGAATATGAAATTTATAAATGTTCCCGTAAGAATAAACACAATTTCATCATAATAAAAGTGGAAGACTAAAAAGTCTAAAATACTTTTTTCTCGAGAATCTACGAATATATGTGAAAACGAGGGGCGCAGAACGGATTGGACTTTATATAACTGATCTTTTCAACTCGCTTTCCTCAACTCTCAGACTTTTTTCATTAATGTATTTATAACTTAAATCAATTTGATATCTGTGTTAAGTACAGCCGAATCTGTTTGCGCTCAACCTGACGTTGCCAAAAGTGGCACAAATTTCAAACGAAATAATTCGCTTGCGGAATATCTTTTAAAGCAGTTGAATTTACTTTGGAGACAACGAAGAGTCATACTACTCCGCCACGCAGTGTTCATTCCAGGCTGCCACTTATTCCACCAAGCCAGGTAAACTACCGCCACATGGCACCTCCCAACATTAGACGTGGTACCGTGGTGCGCGTCACTTGTGTATGCGGTTATTGAGAAGGGCAGCCAGCGCCCTAGGAAGTGAAAAAAAAGCAAAACTTTAGGGAAAAAAACCAATTTACATGAATTCACATCAGAGGGGGGGGGGGATTTTACGAAAGGTATAAGATAATAGGAGAAGATCGCGAAAAAACAGATTTTGAAGCGGGTACAGGTTTGAAGCCCCCTCCAATGTGAACATTCCCGCGTCAAATCCCTAAAAACAAAAAAAGATCGTTAAATTCCGTTTACTTGGAACAAAAATTCAAAAAAACACAATACGAAATGGTCGTACAAAAACTACAATTATAATTTGGAATATTCAGCTTCTAATTCTTCTAAGTTTCTTTCCAGGGTTGCAACTTCATCCATTCGATTTTGTTCCCTATATTTAATGATACATATAAATAATAAATTGACAATTAGCTTTGACAATTTCTAATTGACAATTAGAAATAATAAATTGACAATAAATTGAAGACAAACACTGTTAAAAATATTTATTAAAATACAGTTGCTATTACCTTAGTTTAGCTAAGTTCAAAACGGAAGAATTTCCGGTGTATTCAGGGCCGTTGAGACGGGGAGGGGAATACCCTGGTTCAATACCATGTTCTTTTAAAGTGATACTTTACGGTTTTCATTTGATTTGTGATTGAAATATTTTTCCTTTCAAAATTGAGTACAAAATCTTCTTTTCCACTGAGTGGAAAGTAGAAAACCAAATGGTATGCACAATGGTAAGTCAAAATGTTTCAAAAATCTGTTGCTTATCACACTGTGCAGGTAAGTCAAAATGGGTAAGTCAAAATGTTTCAAAAATCTGTTGCGCATCACACTGTGCAGGTAAGTCAAAATGGGTAAGTCAAAATGTTTCAAAAATCTGTTGCGCATCACACTGTGCAGGTAAGTCGAAATGGGTAAGTCAAAATGTTTCAAAAATCTGTTGCGCATCACACTGTGCAGGCACGACCGTCATCTGACGTTCATGCCTGCGTTATGACGGGTAAAGAACAGAATGACCTGAAAAAGAAGAAAAAGAAGAAGAGAAAAAAAAAGAAGAATCAAAAGAAGATGAAAAAGAAGAATAGCCCTTTCCAAGGGCAATACGATTATATTTCCCTCGATTGGCTAAAATTTTAGAGTAACTAATCCGGATTTTGGTTGTAGTATCTCCCACGGCACGCTCACGAAAAGTTTTAAAATTTTTGGTAAGTGTAATGCCCAACGCATCGAATCTACATGAGGCACAGAATATATTTTAGAACTTAGAGGTCTAAGAAGGGATGGAAAATTTAAAGAAAGATACTCACTTTTATCAACGTTAAGCGACATACCAAATTTAATCGAAAAAATTTCAATATATCGGAAAAAAATCTCTACTTGTTACATTTATAGCTAGGGTTGTGTGAGTGGAGCACAGAGTGGTTTAAATAACTCTCTTGTTTCAAAATCTACTACTATATCACTATTAAATGACAACCAAAAAATTAATTCGGGGGGGGGGGGATGAACAAGAAGGAGCTTACCTCCCGAGGACTTGAGACCTAGGGTAATGGTCTCAAATAAGGGTTTTTTACCTGCACTTTTAATATTAATTTACCAGCCAGAGAAATAATTTCTAATTTTTTAGGAGATTCTTTTTGAATTTCTCATTCTATTACTATTTTTTATTATTCCTTATTTATTATATAATTTTCTTATGTTTCTTCGAATCATTTTTGGCAAATACTGGTTTTGCAATGAAAAGTGCAAAATGCACAAAAGCACTTTTGTTTGCACGAAACCTGGAAAGTGCTTGAGCAAATGAGGGCTTCTTTTTCAGGCAGTTACGGGAGCCTAACTTGTCCAATTCTATTTTAAAGCCACGCTAAGAACGTTTAACTACATACTAGGGTTGTGGGGTGGTACACAGTGGCGAAATTCCCCAACTCTTACATTTTAAACTCCGCTCGCTTCATTCCCACTAAATGAAAGCTTGGCTTTCTATTCGTTCGTTGTTTTACTAATTTCCTCTCGTTTTTGACACTTATCAGGCGAACTGAACTTCACCTGTTTCAAAAGGTGACTCACCTAATCAAGGCCGTACCCAGAGAGGGGGTTAGGGGGGTTTGAACCCCCCCCCCCGAAATGTTTGTCTGACTCGTAAAAACGTTACGAAAATGGAGATAAAAAATTTTGTATGCGTTTTTTAGTTTTTTTTTTGTATAACCTCCCCCCCCCCCCCCCGAATTTTTTTTTTTAGTAAAACCCCCTCCGAAAAAAACCTGGGTAAGGCCACGCGTCTAATAGAGGATAATTATGATGAAATATGAATTCTTGAAATGGTGATTATAGTATAATATGTGCCTTAAATTTAATAGAATCGTTCAATTTTCAAACAATGACAGCCTTTTCTGTTAATTAACTATTATAAAATTTTTAGAATGACTTGACTTAATTAATCATCATTGTCAAGGTTGACTTTTAGTATTTTTTGCTAACCATGAATTAATGGTCGTGTTACATTAATAAATATTAACGCATAAAGTTCTTTTGTTACTTGTGCTTATCACATTTTGGCACTTGTACCCTTGAATATTAATACCAACGCAAAGGTTCATTAAGTGGATGGTCACAATCAGGGTCATAAATACATAAATGCACACAGGAGAGATGGAAGGTAAGTTCCCCCGCCCCCAAAAATGGTATAAGGACCAACCCTTAAAGACTAAAAGACTTAAATCTTCGATGCGTTCTTAATCTTATAACGTTGTGGCTCCATTTGCAAGAAGGTCTGCGGAATGATAGGGAATTCGGGGAATTAAGATACACACAGGAGGGACAGGGAATTCCTCCGCCCCCAAAAATGGCACAAGACCTCAGTAGTAAGCATCTATTGAATTTGCATAGGCCCCTGTACCAGACAGGTTTCTAATGGGTGCAATCTGGTTTGGTGGGTACAATCTGGTTTGGTGGGTATAATCTGGTTTGGTGGGTATAATCTGGTTTGGTGGGTACAGTCTGGTTTGGTGGGTATAGTCTGGTTTGATGGGTATAGTCTGGTTTGATGGGTATAGTCTGGTTTGATGGGTATAGTCTGGTTTGGTTTTTCAAAGAGAGTGACTATCCCCATGCATATAGCTAATACTTCTACAGGGCATTACACCTTTTCAAAGAGAGTGAGTATTTGACATTTTTGCAAAAAGGGATAAGGAATTCGCAAATTGGACACTATGAACGATATTAATTAATGTTTTGAATTAGGACGCTGAATGATTCTAATTAGTGATTGGATTGTATGAAGGTGGAGAAAAAAAAGGGGTAATTAGTGATTGGATAATTTTTAACAAGAAATGACTGAAAAGTGTTTTGGAGGAGATGGGATGATTGTGTACTGTATAATACACAAGTGATGGTTTGCAGAGTGTTGTCAATTTTAAATAGTTTAGAAATAAAAAAAAATTAACAAGAAATGGCTGAAAAGCGTTTTGAGGGAGTTGAGTTGCACGAGGGTTGAGTTGCACGAGGGTTCAGTTACATGCGGATTCAGTTACACGGGGATTAGTTAAATGGGGCTTGAGTTGCACGGGAGTTGAGTTGCATGAGGGATTCAGTTACATGGGGAGGGGGGTTCAGTTGCACGGGGGTTCAGTTACATGCGGATTCAGTTACACGGAGTTTAGTTAAATGTGGTTGAGTTGCATAGTCTCGTTGGAAAAAATTGGAGTTCATACTTAAACAGTTCTATTAAGAGCTATTGCTATGGAAATAGCTCATTTTTGAATCGAAACTATGCTTTTCTGACTGAAGGTACACATTTGAATCAGAAAATGTGAAAATGTACACAACTGAAACAGAGAAGTGTGTTTTTGAGGATATTTTCTATAATTTCGTCTGAAAAATAGGACTTCACGCTTAAAAAGTTCTATTAAGAGCTATTCTTATGGAAATGGTTCATTTTTGAACCAAAACTAGGCTTTTCTGACTGAAGATATACATTATAATCAGAGAAATGTGTTTTGATAGTATTTTCTATATTTTCGTTGGAAAAAATTGGAGTTCATACTTAAACAGTTCTATTAAGAGCTATTTTTATGGAAATGGTTTTATGAGGGCTGGCGTATCTGATGAAATAATTTAGGTCGTATGATCAATTTAATTTATTTTTTAATTCAGTAGTTTTTCAGTAAGGACACTCGATATCCTAAAAGTGTTTGATTCAAACTTTTACCATCTCTTGATTTTTCGAAGTTCATTTTGAATTTCTGTCGTGAAATGCAAGAGTTGGAATATTTCAGTAGTGTTTTGTTGTGCTTTACCTTGTCACAGTTACATTCTGTTGATTTTCATAGTTCATTTTGAATTTCTTTCATTGAAATGCAAGAGTTGGAATATTTCAGTAGTGTTTTGTTGTGCTTTACCTTGTCACAGTTACATTCTCTTGATTTTTCAAAGTTCATTTTGGATTTCTTTCTTGAAATGCAAGAATTGGAATATTTCAGTAGTGTTTTGTTGTGCTTTACCTTGTCACAGTTACATTCTGTTGATTTTCATAGTTCATTTTGAATTTCTTTCATTGAAATGCAAGAGTTGGAATATTTCAGTAGTGACTTGTTGTGCTTTACCTTGTCACAGTTACATTCTCTTGATTTTTCGAAGTTCATTTTGAATTTCTGTCGTAAAATGCAAGAGTTGGAATATTTCAGTAGTGACTTGTTGTGCTTTACCTTGTCACAGTTACATTCTCTTGATTTTTCGAAGTTCATTTTGAATTTCTGTCGTTGAAATGCAAGAGTTGGAATATTTCAGTAGTGTTTTGTTGTGCTTTACCTTGTCACAGTTACATTCTGTTGATTTTCATAGTTCATTTTGAATTTCTTTCATTGAAATACAAGAGTTGGAATATTTCAGTAGTATTTTTTGTGCTTTACCTTGTCACAGTTGCATTCTGTTGATTTCATAGTTCATTTTGAATTTCTTTCATTGAAATGCAAGAGTTGGAATATTTCAGTAGTGTTTTGTTGTGCTCTACCTTGTCACAGTTACATTCTCTAAATTTTTCAAAGTTCATTTTGAATTTCTTTCGTGAAATGCAAGAATTGGAATATTTCAGTAGTGTCTTGTCGTGGTTTACCTTGTCACAGCTACATTCCCATGATTTTTCATAGTTCATCTTGGATTTCTTTCGTTGAAATGCAAGAGTTGGAATATTTCAGTAGTGACTTGTTGTGCTTTACCTTGTCACAGTTACATTCTCTTGATTTTTCGAAGTTCATTTTGAATTTCTGTCGTGAAATGCAAGAGTTGGAATATTTCAGTAGTGTTTTGTTGTGCTTTACCTTGTCACAGTTACATTCTGTTGATTTTCATAGTTCATTTTGAATTTCTTTCATTGAAATGCAAGAGTTGGAATATTTCAGTAGTGTTTTGTTGTGCTTTACCTTGTCACAGTTACATTCTCTTGATTTTTCAAAGTTCATTTTGGATTTCTTTCCTTGAAATGCAAGAATTGGAATATTTCAGTAGTGTTTTGTTGTGCTTTACCTTGTCACAGTTACATTCTGTTGATTTTCATAGTTCATTTTGAATTTCTTTCATTGAAATGCAAGAGTTGGAATATTTCAGTAGTGACTTGTTGTGCTTTACCTTGTCACAGTTACATTCTCTTGATTTTTCGAAGTTCATTTTGAATTTCTGTTGTAAAATGCAAGAGTTGGAATATTTCAGTAGTGACTTGTTGTGCTTTACCTTGTCACAGTTACATTCTCTTGATTTTTCGAAGTTCATTTTGAATTTCTGTCGTTGAAATGCAAGAGTTGGAATATTTCAGTAGTGACTTGTTGTGCTTTACCTTGTCACAGTTACATTCTCTTGATTTTTCGAAGTTCATTTTGAATTTCTTTCATTGGAATGCAAGAGTTGGAATATTTCAGTAGTGTTTTGTTGTGCTTTACCTTGTCACAGTTACATTCTGTTGATTTTCATAGTTCATTTTGAATTTCTTTCATTGAAATGCAAGAGTTGGAATATTTCAGTAGTATTTTTTTGTGCTTTACCTTGTCACAGCTACATTCTCATGATTTTCATAGTTCATTTTGAATTTCTTTCATTGAAATGCAAGAGTTGGAATATTTCAGTAGTGTTTTGTTGTGCTTTACCTTGTCACAGTTACATTCTGTTGATTTTCATAGTTCATTTTGAATTTCTTTCATTGAAATGCAAGAGTTGGAATATTTCAGTAGTGTTTTGTTGTGCTCTACCTTGTCACAGTTACATTCTCTGAATTTTTCAAAGTTCATTTTGAATTTCTTTCGTGAAATGCAAGAATTGGAATATTTCAGTAGTGTCTTGTCGTGGTTTACCTTGTCACAGCTACATTCTCATGAATTTCAAAGTTCATCTTGGATTTCTTTCGTTGAAATGCAAGAGTTGGAATATTTCAGTAGTGACTTGTTGTGCTTTACCTTGTCCCAGTTACATTCTCTTAATTTTTCAAAGTTCATTTTGAATTTCTGTCGTGAAATGCAAGAGTTGGAATATTTCAGTAGTGTTTTGTTGTGCTTTACCTTGTCACAGTTACATTCTGTTGATTTTCATAGTTCATTTTGAATTTCTTTCATTGAAATGCAAGAGTTGGAATATTTCAATAGTGTTTTGTTGTGCTTTACCTTGTCACAGCTACATTCTCTTAATTTTTCAAAGTTCATTTTGAATTTCTTTCGTGAAATGCAAGAATTGGAATATTTCAGTAGTGTCATGTCGTGGTTTACCTTGTCACAGCTACACTCTCATGATTTTTCAAAGTTCATTTTGAATTTCGGTCGTGAAATGCAAGAGTTGGAATATTTCAGTAGTGACTTGTTGTGCTTTACCTTGTCACAGTTACATTCTCTTGATTTTTCGAAGTTCATTTTGAATTTCCGTCGTGAAATACAAGAGTTGGAATATTTCAGTAGTGTTTTGTTGTGCTTTACCTTGTCACAGTTACATTCTGTTGATTTTCATAGTTCATTTTGAATTTCTTTCACGAAATGCAAGAGTTGGAATATTTCAGTAGTGTTTTGTTGTGCTTTACCTTGTCACAGTTACATTCGCTTAATTTTTAAAGTTCATTTGAATTTCTTTCGTGAAATGCAAGAATTGGAATATTTCAGTAGTGTCTTGTCGTGGTTTACCTTGTCACAGCTACATTCTCATGATTTTTCATAGTTCATCTTGGATTTCTTTCGTTGAAATGCAAAAGTTGGAATATTTCAGTAGTGACTTGTTGTGCTTTACCTTGTCACAGTTACATTCTCTTAATTTTTCAAAGTTCATTTTGAATTTCTGTTGTAAAATGCAAGAGTTGGAATATTTCAGTAGTGTTTTGTTGTGCTTTACCTTGTCACAGTTACATTCTGTTGATTTTCATAGTTCATTTTGAATTTCTTTCATTGAAATGCAAGAGTTGGAATATTTCAGTAGTGTTTTGTTGTGCTTTACCTTGTCACAGTTACATTCTCTTGATTTTTCAAAGTTCATTTTGGATTTCTTTCCTTGAAATGCAAGAATTGGAATATTTCAGTAGTGTTTTGTTGTGCTTTACCTTGTCACAGTTACATTCTGTTGATTTTCACAGTTCATTTTGAATTTCTTTCATTGAAATGCAAGAGTTGGAATATTTCAGTAGTGACTTGTTGTGCTTTACCTTGTCACAGTTACATCCTCTTGATTTTTCGAAGTTCATTTTGAATTTCTGTTGTAAAATGCAAGAGTTGGAATATTTCAGTAGTGACTTGTTGTGCTTTACCTTGTCACAGTTACATTCTCTTGATTTTTCGAAGTTCATTTTGAATTTCTGTCGTTGAAATGCAAGAGTTGGAATATTTCAGTAGTGACTTGTTGTGCTTTACCTTGTCACAGTTACATTCTCTTGATTTTTCGAAGTTCATTTTGAATTTCTTTTATTGAAATGCAAGAGTTGGAATATTTCAGTAGTGTTTTGTTGTGCTTTACCTTGTCACAGTTACATTCTGTTGATTTTCATAGTTCATTTTGAATTTCTTTCATTGAAATGCAAGAATTGGAATATTTCAGTAGTATTTTTTTTGTGCTTTACCTTGTCAGAGCTACATTCTCATGATTTTCATAGTTCATTTTGAATTTCTTTCATTGAAATGCAAGAGTTGGAATATTTCAGTTGTGTTTTGTTGTGCTTTACCTTGTCACAGTTACATTCTGTTGATTTCATAGTTCATTTTGAATTTCTTTCATTGAAATGCAAGAGTTGGAATATTTCAGTAGTGTTTTGTTGTGCTCTACCTTATCACAGTTAAATTCTCTTAATTTTTCAAAGTTCATTTTAAATTTCTTTCGTGAAATGCAAGAATTGGAATATTTCAGTAGTGACTTGTTGTGCTTTACCTTGTCACAGTTACATTCTCTTAATTTTTCAAAGTTCATTTTGAATTTCTGTCGTGAAATGCAAGAGTTGGAATATTTCAGTAGTGTTTTGTTGTGCTTTACCTTGTCACAGTCACATTCTGTTGATTTTCATAGTTCATTTTGAATTTCTTTCATTGAAATGCAAGAGTTGGAATATTTCAGTAGTGTTTTGTTGTGCTTTACCTTGTCACAGCTACATTCTCTTAATTTTTAAAAGTTCATTTTGAACTTCTTTCGTGAAATGCAAGAATTGGAATATTTCAGTAGTGTCATGTCGTGGTTTACCTTGTCACAGCTACATTCTCATGATTTTTCAAAGTTCATTTTGAATTTCGGTCGTGAAATGCAAGAGTTGGAATATTTCAGTAGTGACTTGTTGTGCTTTACCTTGTCACAGTTACATTCTCTTGATTTTTCGAAGTTCATTTTGAATTTCCGTCGTGAAATACAAGAGTTGGAAAATTTCAGTAGTGTTTTGTTGTGCTTTACCTTGTCAAAGTTACATTCTGTTGATTTTCATAGTTCATTTTGAATCTCTTTCGCGAAATGCAAGAGTTGGAATATTTCAGTAGTGTTTTGTTGTGCTTTACCTTGTCACAGTTACAATCTCTTAATTTTTAAAAGTTCATTTTGAATTTCTTTCGTGAAATGCAAGAATTGGAATATTTCAGTAGTGTCATGTCGTGGTTTACCTTGTCACAGCTACATTCTCATGATTTTTCAAAGTTCATTTTGAATTTCGGTCGTGAAATGCAAGAGTTGGAATATTTCAGTAGTGACTTGTTGTGCTTTACCTTGTCACAGTTACATTCTCTTGATTTTTCGAAGTTCATTTTGAATTTCTGTCGTGAAATGCAAGAGTTGGAATATTTCCGTAGTGACTTGTTGTGCTTAACCTTGTCACAGTTACATTCTCTTGATTTTTCGAAGTTCATTTTGAATTTCTATCGTGAAATGCAAGAGTTGGAATGTTTCAGTAGTGTTTTGTTGTGCTTTACCTTGTCACAGTTACATTCTGTTGATTTTCATAGTTCATTTTGAATTTCTTTCATTGAAATGCAAGAGTTGGAATATTTCAGTAGTGTTTTAATGTGCTTTACCTTGTCACAGTTACATTCTCTTAATTTTTTCAAAGTTCATTTTGAATTTCTTTTGTGAAATGCAAGAATTGGAATATCGTTTCTTCAACTGAAAGTAAGGAGCAACATCAAAACTTAAACCTTGAATACACAATACATATACTTTATTCAAGAAATTATGAAAAAATCGCAAGTAAGTAACAAACTCTTTCTTGAATTCCCCATTTGAATGCACAATACAGAAATTTAATTCAAGAAATTATGGAAAAAAAAATGTAAGTAAGTAACAAACTCTATGCTTTTTCTGCATCAATTGTCGGATATGTTGAATAAAATATGCAAAGTCGACATAGCTTTATTTCATTTTTTAAGGTTAATTTAGACGAGGTTACGTGCGCGCACGTAACCTCGTCTAAATTAACCTTAAAAAATGAAATAAAGCTATGTCGACTTTTTATATTTTATTCAACATATCCGACAATTGATGCAGAAAAAGCATAGAGTTTGTTACTTACTTACTTACATTTTTTTCCATAATTTCTTGAATTAAATTTCTGTATTGTGCATCCAAATGGGGAATTCAAGAAAGAGTTTGTTACTTACTTGCGATTTTTTCATAATTTCTTGAATAAAGTATCTGTATTGTGTATTCAAGGTTTAAGTTTTGATGTTGCTCCTTACTTTCAGTTGAAGAAACGATATTCCAATTCTTGCATTTCACGAAAGAAATTCAAAATGAACTTTGAAAAAATTAAGAGAATGTAACTGTGACAAGGTAAAGCACAACAAAACACTACTGAAATATTCCAACTCTTGCATTTCAATGAAAGAAATTCAAAATGAACTATGAAAATCAACAGAATCTAACTGTGACAAGGTAAAGCACAACAAAACACAACTGAAACATTCCAACTCTTGCATTTCACGATAGAAATTCAAAATGAACTTCGAAAAATCAAGAGAATGTAACTGTGACAAGGTAAAGCACAACAAGTCACTACGGAAATATTCCAACTCTTGCATTTCACGACAGAAATTCAAAATGAACTTTGAAAAATCATGAGAATGTAGCTGTGACAAGGTAAACCACGACAAAACACTACTGAAATATTCCAATTCTTGCATTTCACGAAAGAAATTCGAAATGAACTTTTAAAAATTAAGAGAATGTAACTGTGACAAGGTAAAGCACAACAAAACACTACTGAAATATTCCAACTCTTGCATTTCGCGAAAGAAATTCAAAATAAACTATGAAAATCAACAGAATGTAACTGTGACAAGGTAAAGCACAACAAAACACTACTGAAATTTTCAACTCTTGTATTTCACGTCAAAATGAACTTCGAAAAATCAAGAGAATGTAACTGTGACAAGGTAAAGCAAAACAAGTCACTACTGAAATATTCCAACTCTTGCATTTCACGACCGAAATTCAAAATGAACTTTGAAAAATCATGAGAATGTAGCTGTGACAAGGTAAACCACGACATGATACTACTGAAATATTCCAATTCTTGCATTTCACGACAGAAATTCAAAATGAACTTTGAAAAATTAAGAGAATGTAGCTGTGACAAGGTAAAGCACAACAAAACACTACTGAAATATTCCAACTCTTGCATTTCAATGAAATAAATTCAAAATGAACTATGAAAATCAACAGAATGTAACTGTGACAAGGTAAAGCACAACAAAACACTACTAGAAATATTCCAACTCTTGCATTTCACGACAGAAATTCAAAATGAACTTTGAAAAATTAAGAGAATGTAACTGCGACAAGGTAAAGCACAACAAGTCACTACTGAAATATTCCAACTCTTGCATTTCAACGAAAGAAATCCAAGATGAACTTTGAAAAATCATGAGAATGTAGCTGTGACAAGGTAAACCACGACAAGACACTACTGAAATATTCCAATTCTTGCATTTCACGAAAGAAATTCAAAATGAACTTTGAAAAATTAAGAGAATGTAACTGTGACAAGGTAGAGCACAACAAAACACTACTGAAATATTCCAACTCTTGCATTTCAATGAAATAAATTCAAAATGAACTATGAAAATCAACAGAATGTAACTGTGACAAGGTAAAGCACAAAAAATACTACTGAAATATTCCAACTCTTGCATTTCAATGAAAGAAATTCAAAATGAACTATGAAAATCAACAGAATGTAACTGTGACAAGGTAAAGCACAACAAAACACTACTGAAATATTCCAACTCTTGCATTTCAACGACAGAAATTCAAAATGAACTTCGAAAAATCAAGAGAATGTAACTGTGACAAGGTAAAGCACAACAAGTCACTACTGAAATATTCCAACTCTTGCATTTCACGACAGAAATTCAAAATGAACTTCGAAAAATCAAGAGATGGTAAAAGTTTGAATCAAACACTTTTAGGATATCGAGTGTCCTTACTGAAAAACTACTGAATTAAAAAATAAATTAAATTGATCATACGACCTAAATTATTTCATCAGATACGCCAGCCCTCATAAAACCATTTCCATAAAAATAGCTCTTAATAGAACTGTTTAAGTATGAACTCCAATTTTTTCCAACGAAAATATAGAAAATACTATCAAAACACATTTCTCTGATTTTAATGTATATCTTCAGTCGGAAAAGCCTAGTTTTGGTTCAAAAATGAACCATTTCCATAAAAATAGCTCTTAATAAAACTTTTTAAGCGTGAAGTCCTATTTTTCAGACGAAATTATAGAAATATCCTCAAAACACACTTCTCTGTTTCAGTTGTGTACATTTTCACATTTTCTGATTCAAATGTGTATCTTCAGTCGGAAAAGCATAGTTTCGATTCAAAAATGAGCTATTTCCATAGCAATAGCTCTTAATAGAACTGTTTAAGTATGAACTCCAATTTTTTCCAACGAGACTATGCAACTCAACCACATTTAACTAAACTCCGTGTAACTGAATCCGCATGTAACTGAACCCCCGTGCAACTGACCCCCCCCCCATGTAACTGAACCCCTCATGCAACTCAACTCCCGTGCAACTCAAGCCCCATTTATTTAATCCCCGTGTAACTGAATCCGCATGTAACTGAACCCTCGTGCAACTCAACTCCCTCAAAACACTTTTCAGCCATTTCTTGTTAATATTTTTTATTTCTCAACTATTTAAAATTGACAACACTGTGCAAACCATCACTTGTGTATTATACAGTACACAATCATCCCATCTCCTCCAAAACACTTTTCAGTCATTTCTTGTTAAAAATTATCCAATCACTGATTACCCCTTTTTTTTCTCCACCTTCATACAATCCAATCACTAATTAGAATCATTCACAGTCCTAATTCAAAAAATTAATTAATATCGTTCATAGTGTCCAATTTGCGAAATCCTTATCCCTTTTTGCAAAAATGTCAAATACTCACTCTCTTTGAAAAGGTGTAATGCCCTGTAGAAGTATTACCTATATGCATGGGGATAGTCACTCTCTTTGAAAAACCAAACCAGACTATACCCATCAAACCAGACTATACCCATCAAACCAGACTATACCCACCAAACCAGACTGTACCCACCAAACCAGATTATACCCACCAAACCAGATTATACCCACCAAACCAGATTGTACCCACCAAACCAGATTGTACCCATTAGAAACCTGTCTGGTACAGGGGCCTATGCAAATTCAATAGATACTTACTACTCACATTTGAATCAGAAAATGTGAAAATGTGCACAACTGAAACAGAGAAGTGTGTTTTGAGGATATTTTCTATAATTTCGTCTGAAAAATAGGACTTCATGCTTAAAAAGTTCTATTAAGAGCTATTTTTATGGAAATGGTTCATTTTTGAACCAAAACTAGGCTTTTCTGACTGAAGATATACATTATAATCAGAGAAATTTGTTTTGATAGTATTTTCTATATTTTCGTTGGAAAAAATTGGAGTTCATACATAAACAGTTCTATTAAGAGCTATTTTTATGGAAATGGTTTTATGAGGGCTGGCGTATCTGATGAAATAATTTAGGTCGTATGATCAATTTAATTTATTTTTTAATTCAGTAGTTTTTCAGTAAGGACACTCGATATCCTAAAAGTGTTTGATTCAAACTTTTACCATCTCTTGATTTTTCGAAGTTCATTTTGAATTTCTGTCGTGAAATGCAAGAGTTGGAATATTTCAGTAGTGTTTTGTTGTGCTTTACCTTGTCACAGTTACATTCTGTTGATTTTCATAGTTCATTTTGAATTTCTTTCATTGAAATGCAAGAGTTGGAATATTTCAGTAGTGTTTTGTTGTGCTTTACCTTGTCACAGTTACATTCTCTTGATTTTTCAAAGTTCATTTTGGATTTCTTTCCTTGAAATGCAAGAATTGAAATATTTCAGTAGTGTTTTGTTGTGCTTTACCTTATCACAGTTACATTCTGTTGATTTTCATAGTTCATTTTGAATTTCTTTCATTGAAATGCAAGAGTTGGAATATTTCAGTAGTGACTTGTTGTGCTTTACCTTGTCACAGTTACATTCTTTTGATTTTTCCAAGTTCATTTTGAATTTCTGTCGTAAAATGCAAGAGTTGGAATATTTCAGTAGTGACTTGTTGTGCTTTACCTTGTCACAGTTACATTCTCTTGATTTTTCGAAGTTCACTTTGAATTTATGTCGTTGAAATGCAAGAGTTGGAATATTTCAGTAGTGACTTGTTGTGCTTTACCTTGTCACAGTTACATTCTCTTGATTTTTCGAAGTTCATTTTGAATTTCTTTCATTGAAATGCAAGAGTTGGAATATTTCAGTAGTGTTTTGTTGTGCTTTACCTTGTCACAGTTACATTCTGTTGATTTTCATAGTTCATTTTGAATTTCTTTCATTGAAATGCAAGAGTTGGAATATTTCAGTAGTATTTTTTTGTGCTTTACCTTGTCACAACTACATTCTCATGATTTTCATAGTTCATTTTGAATTTCTTTCATTGAAATGCAAGAGTTGGAATATTTCAGTAGTGTTTTGTTGTGCTTTACCTTGTCACAGTTACATTCTGTTGATTTTCATAGTTCATTTTGAATTTCGTTCATTGAAATGCAAGAGTTGGAATATTTCAGTAGTGTTTTGTTGTGCTCTACCTTGTCACAGTTACATTCTCTTAATTTTTCAAAGTTCATTTTGAATTTCTTTCGTGAAATGCAAGAATTGGAATATTTCAGTAGTGTCTTGTCGTGGTTTACCTTGTCACAGCTACATTCTCATGATTTTTCAAAGTTCATCTTGGATTTCTTTCGTTGAAATGCAAGAGTTGGAATATTTCAGTAGTGACTTGTTGTGCTTTACCTTGCCACAGTTACATTCTCTTAATTTTTCAAAGTTCATTTTGAATTTCTGTCGTGAAATGCAAGAGTTCGAATATTTCAGTAGTGTTTTGTTGTGCTTTACCTTGTCACAGTTACATTCTGTTGATTTTCATAGTTCATTTTGAATTTCTTTCATTGAAATGCAAGAGTTGGAATATTTCAGTAGTGTTTTGTTGTGCTTTACCTTGTCACGGCTACATTCTCTTAATTTTTCAAAGTTCATTTTGAATTTCTTTCGTGAAATGCAAGAATTGGAATATTTCAGTAGTGTCATGTCGTGGTTTACCTTGTCACAGCTACATTCTCATGATTTTTCAAAGTTCATTTTGAATTTCGGTCGTGAAATGCACGAGTTGGAATACTTCAGTAGTGACTTGTTGTGCTTTACCTTGTCACAGTTACATTCTCTTGATTTTTCGAAGTTCATTTTGAATTTCCGTCGTGAAATACAAGAGTTGGAAAATTTCAGTAGTGTTTTGTTGTGCTTTACCTTGTCACAGTTACATTCTGTTGATTTTCATAGTTCATTTTGAATTTCTTTCGCGAAATGCAAGAGTTGGAATATTTCAGTAGTGTTTTGTTGTGCTTTACCTTGTCACAGTTACATTCTCTTAATTTTTAAAAGTTCATTTTGAATTTCTTTCGTGAAATGCAAGAATTGAAATATTTAAGTAGTGTCTTGTCGTGGTTTACCTTGACACAGCTACATTCTCATGATTTTTCAAAGTTCATTTTGAATTTCTGTCGTGAAATGCAAGAGTTGGAATATTTCCGTAGTTGACTTGTTGTGCTTTACCTTGTCACAGTTACATTCTCTTGATTTTTCGAAGTTCATTTTGAATTTCTGTCGTTAAATGCAAGAGTTGGAATGTTTCAGTAGTGTTTTGTTGTGCTTTACCTTATCACAGTTACATTCTGTTGATTTTCATAGTTCATTTTGAATTTCTTTCATTGAAATGCAAGAGTTGGAATATTTCAGTAGTGTTTTGTTGTGCTTTACCTTGTCACAGTTACATTCTCTTAATTTTTTTCAAAGTTCATTTTGAATTTCTTTCGTGAAATGCAAGATTTGGAATATCGTTTCTTCAACTGAAAGTAAGGAGCAACATCAAAACTTAAACCTTGAATACACAATACAGATACTAATATTCAAGAAATTATGAAAAAATCGCAAGTAAGTAACAAACTCTTTCTTGAATTCCCCATTTTGGATGCACAATACAGAAATTTAATTCAAGAAATTATGGAAAAAATGTAAGTAAGTAAGTAACAAACTCTATGCTTTTTCTGCATCAATTGTCGGATATGTTGAATAAAATATGCAAAGTCGACATAGCTTTATTTCATTTTTTAAGGTTAATTTAGACGAGGTTACGTGCGCGCCCGTAACCTCGTCTAAATTAACCTTAAAAAATGAAATAAAGCTATGTCGACTTTTTATATTTTATTCAACATATCCGACAATTCATGCAGAAAAAGCATAGTTTGTTACTTACTTACTTACATTTTTTTTTCCATAATTTCTTGAATTAAATTTCTGTATTGTGCATCCAAATGGGGAATTCAAGAAAGAGTTTGTTACTTACTTGCGATTTTTTCATAATTTCTTGAATAAAGTATCTGTATTGTGTATTCAAGGTTTAAGTTTTGATGTTGCTCCTTACTTTCAGTTGAAGAAACGATATTCCAATTCTTGCATTTCACGAAAGAAATTCAAAATGAACTTTGAAAAAATTAAGAGAATGTAACTGTGACAAGGTAAAGCACAACAAAACACTACTGAAATATTCCAACTCTTGCATTTCAATGAAAGAAATTCAAAATGAACTACTGAAAATCAACAGAATCTAACTGTGACAAGGTAAAGCACAACAAAACACAACTGAAACATTCCAACTCTTGCATTTCACGATAGAAATTCAAAATGAACTTCGAAAAATCAAGAGAATGTAACTGTGACAAGGTAAAGCACAACAAGTCACTACGGAAATATTCCAACTCTTGCATTTCACGACAGAAATTCAAAATCAACTTTGAAAAATCATGAGAATGTAGCTGTGACAAGGTAAACCACGACAAGACACTACTGAAATATTCCAATTCTTGCATTTCACGAAAGAAATTCAAAATGAACTTTTAAAAATTAAGAGAATGTAACTGTGACAAGGTAAAGCACAACAAAACACTACTGAAATATTCCAACTCTTGCATTTCGCGAAAGAAATTCAAAATAAACTATGAAAATCAACAGAATGTAACTGTGACAAGGTAAAGCACAACAAAACACTACTGAAATTTTCAACTCTTGTATTTCACGTCAAAATGAACTTCGAAAAATCAAGAGAATGTAACTGTGACAAGGTAAAGCAAACAAGTCACTACTGAAATATTCCAACTCTTGCATTTCACGACCGAAATTCAAAATGAACTTTGAAAAATCATGAGAATGTAGCTGTGACAAGGTAAACCACGACATGATACTACTGAAATATTCCAATTCTTGCATTTCACGAAAGAAATTCAAAATGAACTTTGAAAAATTAAGAGAATGTAACTGTGACAAGGTAAAGCACAACAAGTCACTACTGAAATATTCCAACTCTTGCATTTCAATGAAAAAATTCAAAATGAACTATGAAAATCAACAGAATGTAACTGTGACAAGGTAAAGCACAACAAAACACTACTAGAAATATTCCAACTCTTGCATTTCACGACAGAAATTCAAAATGAACTTTGAAAAATTAAGAGAATGTAACTGCGACAAGGTAAAGCACAACAAGTCACTACTGAAATATTCCAACTCTTGCATTTCAACGAAAGAAATCCAAGATGAACTTTGAAAAATCATGAGAATGTAGCTGTGACAAGGTAAACCACGACAAGACACTACTGAAATATTCCAATTCTTGCATTTCACGAAAGAAATTCAAAATGAACTTTGAAAAATTAAGAGAATGTAACTGTGACAAGGTAGAGCACAACAAAACACTACTGAAATATTCCAACTCTTGCATTTCAATGAAAGAAATTCAAAATGAACTATGAAAATCAACAGAATGCAACTGTGACAAGGTAAAGCACAAAAAATACTACTGAAATATTCCAACTCTTGTATTTCAATGAAAGAAATTCAAAATGAACTATGAAAATCAACAGAATGTAACTGTGACAAGGTAAAGCACAACAAAACACTACTGAAATATTCCAACTCTTGCATTTCAACGAAAGAAATTCAAAATGAACTTCGAAAAATCAAGAGAATGTAACTGTGACAAGGTAAAGCACAACAAGTCACTACTGAAATATTCCAACTCTTGCATTTCACGACAGAAATTCAAAATGAACTTCGAAAAATCAAGAGATGGTAAAAGTTTGAATCAAACACTTTTAGGATATCGAGTGTCCTTACTGAAAAACTACTGAATTAAAAAATAAATTAAATTGATCATACGACCTAAATTATTTCATCAGATACGCCAGCCCTCATAAAACCATTTCCATAAAAATAGCTCTTAATAGAACTGTTTAAGTATGAACTCCAATTTTTTCCAACGAAAATATAGAAAATACTATCAAAACACATTTTCTGATTTTAATGTATATCTTCAGTCAGAAAAGCCTAGTTTTGGTTCAAAAATGAACCATTTCCATAAAAATAGCTCTTAATAAAACTTTTTAAGCGTGAAGTCCTATTTTTCAGACGAAATTATAGAAAATATCCTCAAAACACACTTCTCTGTTTCAGTTGTGTACATTTTCACATTTTCTGATTCAAATGTGTACCTTCAGTCAGAAAAGCATAGTTTCGATTCAAAATGAGCTATTTCCATAGCAATAGCTCTTAATAGAACTGTTTAAGTATGAACTCCAATTTTTTCCAACGAGACTATGCAACTCAACCACATTTAACTAAACTCCGTGTAACTGAATCCGCATGTAACTGAACCCCCGTGCAACTGACCCCCCCCCCCATGTAACTGAACCCCTCATGCAACTCAACTCCCGTGCAACTCAAGCCCCATTTATTTAATCCCCGTGTAACTGAATCCGCATGTAACTGAACCCTCGTGCAACTCAACTCCCTCAAAACACTTTTCAGCCATTTCTTGTTAATTTTTTTTATTTCTAAACTATTTAAAATTGACAACACTGTGCAAACCATCACTTGTGTATTATACAGTACACAATCATCCCATCTCCTCCAAAACACTTTTCAGTCATTTCTTGTTAAAAATTATCCAATCACTGATTACCCCTTTTTTTTCTCCACCTTCATACAATCCAATCACTAATTAGAATCATTCACAGTCCTAATTCAAAAAATTAATTAATATCGTTCATAGTGTCCAATTTGCGAAATCCTTATCCCTTTTTGCAAAAATGTCAAATACTCACTCTCTTTGAAAAGGTGTAATGCCCTGTAGAAGTATTACCTATATGCATGGGGATAGTCACTCTCTTTGAAAAACCAAACCAGACTATACCCATCAAACCAGACTATACCCATCAAACCAGACTATACCCACCAAACCAGACTGTACCCACCAAACCAGATTATACCCACCAAACCAGATTATACCCACCAAACCAGATTGTACCCACCAAACCAGATTGTACCCATTAGAAACCTGTCTGGTACAGGGGCCTATACAAATTCAATAGATACTTACTACTCACATTTGAATCAGAAAATGTGAAAATGTACACAACTGAAACAGAGAAGTGTGTTTTGAGGATATTTTCTATAATTTCGTCTGAAAAATACGACTTCATGCTTAAAAAGTTCTATTAAGAGCTATTTTTATGGAAATGGTTCATTTTTGAACCAAAACTAGGCTTTTCTGACTGAAGATATACATTATAATCAGAGAAATTTGTTTTGATAGTATTTTCTATATTTTCGTTGGAAAAAATTGGAGTTCATACATAAACAGTTCTATTAAGAGCTATTTTTATGGAAATGGTTTTAGGAGGGCTGGCGTATCTGATGAAATAATTTAGGTCGTATGATCAATTTAATTTATTATTTAATTCAGTAGTTTTTCAGTAAGGACACTCGATATCCTAAAAGTGTTTGATTCAAACTTTTACCATCTCTTGATTTTTCGAAGTTCATTTTGAATTTCTGTCGTGAAATGCAAGAGTTGGAATATTTCAGTAGTGTTTTGTTGTGCTTTACCTTGTCACAGTTACATTCTGTTGATTTTCATAGTTCATTTTGAATTTCTTTCATTGAAATGCAAGAGTTGGAATATTTCAGTAGTGTTTTGTTGTGCTTTACCTTGTCACAGTTACATTCTCTTGATTTTTCAAAGTTCATTTTGGATTTCTTTCCTTGAAATGCAAGAATTGAAATATTTCAGTAGTGTTTTGTTGTGCTTTACCTTATCACAGTTACATTCTGTTGATTTTCATAGTTCATTTTGAATTTCTTTCATTGAAATGCAAGAGTTGGAATATTTCAGTAGTGACTTGTTGTGCTTTACCTTGTCACAGTTACATTCTCTTGATTTTTCCAAGTTCATTTTGAATTTCTGTCGTAAAATGCAAGAGTTGGAATATTTCAGTAGTGACTTGTTGTGCTTTACCTTGTCACAGTTACATTCTCTTGATTTTTCGAAGTTCACTTTGAATTTATGTCGTTGAAATGCAAGAGTTGGAATATTTCAGTAGTGACTTGTTGTGCTTTACCTTGTCACAGTTACATTCTCTTGATTTTTCGAAGTTCATTTTGAATTTCTTTCATTGAAATGCAAGAGTTGGAATATTTCAGTAGTGTTTTGTTGTGCTTTACCTTGTCACAGTTACATTCTGTTGATTTTCATAGTTCATTTTGAATTTCTTTCATTGAAATGCAAGAGTTGGAATATTTCAGTAGTATTTTTTTGTGCTTTACCTTGTCACAACTACATTCTCATGATTTTCATAGTTCATTTTGAATTTATTTCATTGAAATGCAAGAGTTGGAATATTTCAGTAGTGTTTTGTTGTGCTTTACCTTGTCACAGTTACATTCTGTTGATTTTCATAGTTCATTTTGAATTTCGTTCATTGAAATGCAAGAGTTGGAATATTTCAGTAGTGTTTTGTTGTGCTCTACCTTGTCACAGTTACATTCTCTTAATTTTTCAAAGTTCATTTTGAATTTCTTTCGTGAAATGCAAGAATTGGAATATTTCAGTAGTGTCTTGTCGTGGTTTACCTTGTCACAGCTACATTCTCATGATTTTTCAAAGTTCATCTTGGATTTCTTTCGTTGAAATGCAAGAGTTGGAATATTTCAGTAGTGACTTGTTGTGCTTTACCTTGCCACAGTTACATTCTCTTAATTTTTCAAAGTTCATTTTGAATTTCTGTCGTGAAATGCAAGAGTTCGAATATTTCAGTAGTGTTTTGTTGTGCTTTACCTTGTCACAGTTACATTCTGTTGATTTTCATAGTTCATTTTGAATTTCTTTCATTGAAATGCAAGAGTTGGAATATTTCAGTAGTGTTTTGTTGTGCTTTACCTTGTCACAGTTACATTCTCTTAATTTTTCAAAGTTCATTTTGAATTTCTTTCGTGAAATGCAAGAATTGGAATATTTCAGTAGTGTCATGTCGTGGTTTACCTTGTCACAGCTACATTCTCATGATTTTTCAAAGTTCATTTTGAATTTCGGTCGTGAAATGCACGAGTTGGAATACTTCAGTAGTGACTTGTTGTGCTTTACCTTGTCACAGTTACATTCTCTTGATTTTTCGAAGTTCATTTTGAATTTCCGTCGTGAAATACAAGAGTTGGAAAATTTCAGTAGTGTTTTGTTGTGCTTTACCTTGTCACAGTTACATTCTGTTGATTTTCATAGTTCATTTTGAATTTCTTTCGCGAAATGCAAGAGTTGGAATATTTCAGTAGTGTTTTGTTGTGCTTTACCTTGTCACAGTTACATTCTCTTAATTTTTAAAAGTTCATTTTGAATTTCTTTCGTGAAATGCAAGAATTGAAATATTTAAGTAGTGTCTTGTCGTGGTTTACCTTGACACAGCTACATTCTCATGATTTTTCAAAGTTCATTTTGAATTTCTGTCGTGAAATGCAAGAGTTGGAATATTTCCGTAGTTGACTTGTTGTGCTTTACCTTGTCACAGTTACATTCTCTTGATTTTTCGAAGTTCATTTTGAATTTCTATCGTTAAATGCAAGAGTTGGAATGTTTCAGTAGTGTTTTGTTGTGCTTTACCTTGTCACAGTTACATTCTGTTGATTTTCATAGTTCATTTTGAATTTCTTTCATTGAAATGCAAGAGTTGGAATATTTCAGTAGTGTTTTGTTGTGCTTTACCTTGTCACAGTTACATTCTCTTAATTTTTTCAAAGTTCATTTTGAATTTCTTTCGTGAAATGCAAGATTTGGAATATCGTTTCTTCAACTGAAAGTAAGGAGCAACATCAAAACTTAAACCTTGAATACACAATACAGATACTTTATTCAAGAAATTATGAAAAAATCGCAAGTAAGTAACAAACTCTTTCTTGAATTCCCCATTTTGGATGCACAATACAGAAATTTAATTCAAGAAATTATGGAAAAAATGTAAGTAAGTAAGCAACAAACTCTATGCTTTTTCTGCATCAATTGTCGGATATGTTGAATAAAATATGCAAAGTCGACATAGCTTTATTTCATTTTTTAAGGTTAATTTAGACGAGGTTACGTGCGCGCCCGTAACCTCGTCTAAATTAACCTTAAAAAATGAAATAAAGCTATGTCGACTTTTTATATTTTATTCAACATATCCGACAATTCATGCAGAAAAAGCATAGTTTGTTACTTACTTACTTACATTTTTTTTTCCATAATTTCTTGAATTAAATTTCTGTATTGTGCATCCAAATGGGGAATTCAAGAAAGAGTTTGTTACTTACTTGCGATTTTTTCATAATTTCTTGAATAAAGTATCTGTATTGTGTATTCAAGGTTTAAGTTTTGATGTTGCTCCTTACTTTCAGTTGAAGAAACGATATTCCAATTCTTGCATTTCACGAAAGAAATTCAAAATGAACTTTGAAAAATTAAGAGAATGTAACTATGACAAGGTAAAGCACAACAAAACACTACTGAAATATTCCAACTCTTGCATTTCAATGAAAGAAATTCAAAATGAACTATGAAAATCAACAGAATGTAACTGTGACAAGATAAAGCACAACAAAACACTACTGAAACATTCCAACTCTTGCATTTCACGATAGAAATTCAAAATGAACTTCGAAAAATCAAGAGAATGTAACTGTGACAAGGTAAAGCACAACAAGTCACTACGGAAATATTCCAACTCTTGCATTTCACGACAGAAATTCAAAATGAACTTTGAAAAATCATGAGAATGTGCTGTGACAAGGTAAACCACGACAAGACACTACTGAAATATTCCAATTCTTGCATTTCACGAAAGAAATTCAAAATGAACTTTTAAAAATTAAGAGAATGTAACTGTGACGAGGTAAAGCACAACAAAACACTACTGAAATATTCCAACTCTTGCATTTCGCGAAAGAAATTCAAAATAAACTATGAAAATCAACAGAATGTAACTGTGACAAGATAAAGCACAACAAAACACTACTGAAATTTTCCAACTCTTGTATTTCACGACGGAAATTCAAAATGAACTTCGAAAAATCAAGAGAATGTAACTGTGACAAGGTAAAGCACAACAAGTCACTACTGAAATATTCCAACTCTTGCATTTCACGACCGAAATTCAAAATGAACTTTGAAAAATCATGAGAATGTAGCTGTGACAAGGTAAACCACGACATGACACTACTGAAATATTCCAATTCTTGCATTTCACGAAAGAAATTCAAAATGAACTTTGAAAAATTAAGAGAATGTAGCTGTGACAAGGTAAAGCACAACATAACACTACTGAAATATTCCAACTCTTGCATTTCAATGAAAGAAATTCAAAATGAACTATGAAAATCAACAGAATGTAACTGTGACAAGGTAAAGCACAACAAAACACTACTGAAATATTCCAACTCTTGCATTTCACGACAGAAATTCAAAATGAACTTTGAAAAATTAAGAGAATGTAACTGTGACAAGGTAAAGCACAACAAGTCACTACTGAAATATTCCAACTCTTGCATTTCAACGAAAGAAATCCAAGATGAACTTTGAAAAATCATGAGAATGTAGCTGTGACAAGGTAAACCACGACAAGACACTACTGAAATATTCCAATTCTTGCATTTCACGAAAGAAATTCAAAATGAACTTTGAAAAATTAAGAGAATGTAACTGTGACAAGGTAGAGCACAACAAAACACGACTGAAATATTCCAACTCTTGCATTTCAATGAAAGAAATTCAAAATGAACTATGAAAATCAACAGAATGTAACTGTGACAAGGTAAAGCACAACAAAACACTACTGAAATATTCCAACTCTTGCATTTCAATGAAAGAAATTCAAAATGAACTATGAAAATCATGAGAATGTAGCTGTGACAAGGTAAAGCACAAAAAAAATACTACTGAAATATTCCAACTCTTGCATTTCAATGAAAGAAATTCAAAATGAACTATGAAAATAAACAGAATGTAACTGTGACAAGGTAAAGCACAACAAAACACTACTGAAATATTCCAACTCTTGCATTTTACGACAGAAATTCAAAATGAACTTCGAAAAATCAAGAGAATGTAACTGTGACAAGGTAAAGCACAACAAGTAACTACTGAAATATTCCAACTCTTGCATTTCAATGAAAGAAATTCAAAATGAACTATGAAAATCAACAGAATGTAACTGTGACAAGGTAAAGCACAACAAAACACTACTGAAATATTCCAATTCTTGCATTTCAAGGAAAGAAATCCAAAATGAACTTTGAAAAATCAAGAGAATGTAACTGTGACAAGGTAAAGCACAACAAAACACTACTGAAATATTCCAACTCTTGCATTTCAATGAAAGAAATTCAAAATGAACTATGAAAATCAACAGAATGTAACTGTGACAAGGTAAAGCACAACAAGTCACTACTGAAATATTCCAACTCTTGCATTTCAACGACAGAAATTCAAAATGAACTTCGAAAAATCAAGAGAATGTAACTGTGACAAGGTAAAGCACAACAAGTCACTACTGAAATATTCCAACTCTTGCATTTTACGACAGATATTCAAAATGAACTTCGAAAAATCAAGAGAATGTAACTGTGACAAGGTAAAGCACAACAAGTCACTACTGAAATATTCCAACTCTTGCATTTCAATGAAAGAAATTCAAAATGAACTATGAAAATCAACAGAATGTAACTGTGACAAGGTAAAGCACAACAAAACACTACTGAAATATTCCAATTCTTGCATTTCAAGGAAAGAAATCCAAAATGAACTTTGAAAAATCAAGAGAATGTAACTGTGACAAGGTAAAGCACAACAAAACACTACTGAAATATTCCAATTCTTGCATTTAAGGAAAGAAATTCAAAATGAACTTTGAAAAATCAAGAGAATGTAACTGTGACAAGGTAAAGCACAACAAGTCACTACTGAAATATTCCAACTCTTGCATTTCAACGACAGAAATTCAAAATGAACTTCGAAAAATCAAGAGAATGTAACTGTGACAAGGTAAAGCACAACAAGTCACTACTGAAATATTCCAACTCTTGCATTTTACGACAGAAATTCAAAATGAACTTCGAAAAATCAAGAGAATGTAACTGTGACAAGGTAAAACACAACAAGTCACTACTGAAATATTCCAACTCTTGCATTTCAATGAAAGAAATTCAAAATGAACTATGAAAATCAACAGAATGTAACCGTGACAAGGTAAAGCACAACAAAACACTACTGAAATATTCCAATTCTTCCATTTCAAGGAAAGAAATCCAAAATGAACTTTGAAAAATCAAGAGAATGTAACTATGACAAGGTAAAGCACAACAAAAAACTACTGAAATATTCCAACTCTTGCATTTCAATGAAAGAAATTCAAAATGAACTATGAAAATCAACAGAATGTAACTGTGACAAGGTAAAGCACAACAAAACACTACTGAAATATTCCAACTCTTGCATTTCACGACAGAAATTCAAAATGAACTTCGAAAAATCAAGAGATGGTAAAAGTGTGAATCAAACACTTTTAGGATATCGAGTGTCCTTACTGAAAAACTACTGAATTAAAAAATAAATTAAATTGATCCTACGACCTAAATTATTTCATCAGATACGCCAGCCCTCATAAAACCATTTCCATAAAAATAGCTCTTAATAGAACTGTTAAGTATGAACTCCAATTTTTTCCAACGAAAATATAGAAAATACTATCAAAACACATTTCTCTGATTATAATGTATATCTTCAGTCAGAAAAGCCTAGTTTTGGTTCAAAAATGAACCATTTCCATAAAAATAGCTCTTAATAGAACTTTTTAAGCGTGAAGTCCTATTTTTCAGACGAAATTATAGAAAATATCCTCAAAACACACTTCTCTGTTTCAGTTGTGTACATTTTCACATTTTCTGATTCAAATGTGTACCTTCAGTCAGAAAAGCATAGTTTCGATTCAAAAATGAGCTATTTCCATAGCAATAGCTCTTAATAGAACTGTTTAAGTATGAACTCCAATTTTTTCCAACGAGACTATGCAACTCAACCACATTTAACTAAACTCCGTGTAACTGAATCCGCATGTAACTGAACCCCCGTGCAACTGAACCCCCCCCATTTAACTGAACCCCTCATGCAACTCAACTCCCGTGCAACTCAAGCCCCATTTAACTAATCCCCGTGTAACTGAATCCGCATGTAACTGAACCCTCGTGCAACTCAACCCTCGTACAACTCAACTCCCTCAAAACACTTTTCAGCCATTTCTTGTTAATTTTTTTTATTTCTAAACTATTTAAAATTGACAACACTGTGCAAACCATCACTTGTGTATTATACAGTACACAATCATCCCATCTCCTCCAAAACACTTTTCAGTCATTTCTTGTTAAAAATTATCCAATCACTAGTTACCCCTTTTTTTTCTCCACCTTCATACAATCCAACGACTAATTAGAATCATTCACAGTCCTAATTCAAAACATTAATTAATATCGTTCATAGTGTCCAATTTGCGAATTCCTTATCCCTTTTTGCAAAAATGTCAAATACTCACTCTCTTTGAAAAGGTGTAATGCCCTGTAGAAGTATTACCTATATGCATGGGGATAGTCACTCTCTTTGAAAAACCAAACGAGATTATACCCATCAAACCAGACTATGCCCACCAAACCAGACTGTACCCACCAAACCAGATTATACCCACCAAACCAGATTATACCCACCAAACCAGATTGTACCCACCAAACCAGATTGTACCCATTAGAAACCTGTCTGGTACAGGGGCCTATGCAAATTCAATAGATACTTACTACTGACCTCCACTTAAAGACTGAAAACGATAACTTAAAGATACACCTTCTTGGCAGGTTTTACTCTTATAAAGTTGTGGCTCCTTTTGGAAGAAGGTCAGCGGGATGCTTTCAGGGTCATATACCTGCATACAGGAGGGATAGGGAATTCCCCCCCCCCCAGAAACGGCACAAGACCTCCCCTTAAAGACTGGAAACCATAGCCTAAAGATGCACCTTCTTGGCAGGTTTTAGTCTTATAAAGTTGTGGCTCCATTTGGAAGGTCAGCAGGATGCTTTCAGGGTCATATACCTGCATACAGGAAGGATAGGAAATTCCTCCGCCACCCAAAAATGGCAAAAAACATCCCCTTAAAGACTGAAAACCATAGCCTAAAGATACACCTTCTTGGCAGGTTTTACTCTTATAAAGTCGTGGCTTCATTTGGAAGAAGGTCAGCGGGATGCTTTCAGGGCCAAATACCTGCACACAGGAGGAATGGGGAATTCCTCCATCCCCGAAAATGGCACAAGACCTTCCCTTAAAGACTGAAAACCATAGCCTAAAGATACACCTTCTTGGCAGGTTTTACTCTTATAGAGTCGTGGCTTAATTTGGAAGAAGGTCAGCGGGATGCTTTCAAGGCCATATACCTGCACAAAGGAGGAATAGGAAATTTTTCGCCCCGGATATGGCACAAGAACTCCCATTAAAGACTGAAAAACCATAGCCTAAAGATACACCTTATTGGCAGGTTTTACTCTTATAAAGTCGTGGCTTAATTTGGAAAGAGGTCAGCGGGATGCTTTCAGAGCCATATACCTGCACACAGGAGGGATAGGGAATTCCTCCGCCGCCAAAAAATGGCACAAGACCTCCCCTTAAAAACTGAAAACCATAGCCTAAAGATACATCTTATTGGCAGGTTTTACTCTTATAAAGTTGTGGATCCATTTGGAAGAAGGTCAGCGGGATGCTTTCAGGGTCAGCCGGGATTTCATACAGGAGGGATAGGGAATTCCTCCGCCGCCAAAAAATGGCACAAGACCTCCCCTTAAAAACTGAAAACCATAGCCTAAAGATACACCTTCTCGCCAGGTTTTACTCTTATAAAGTTGTGGCTCCATTTGGAAGAAGGTCAGCGGGATGCTTTCAGGGCCAAATACCTGCACACAGGAGGAATAGGGAATTCCTCCGCCGCCGGAAATGGCACAAGACCTCCCCTTAAAGACTGAAAATCCTAGCCAAAAGATACACCTTCTTGGAAGGTTTTACTCTTATAAAGTCGTGGCTTAATTTGGAAGAAGGTCAGCGGAATGTTTTCAGGGTCATATAACTGCACACGGGAGGAATAGGGAATTCCTCCGCCCCCGGAAATGGCACAAGACCTCCCCCTTTTTTTTTCTTTTTTTTCCCCACCTCCTCTCCTCTGGGTGACTTTCAAATTTTCTTTAAAAATATCTCATAATTTATTTAATGTCACCTACTCTTTTCTTAATAAAAAACCTCCCCCCTTAAAGACTGAAAACCAAAGCCTAAAGATACACCTTCTTGGCAGGTTTTACTCTTATAAAGTCGTGACTTAATTTGGAAGAAGGTCAGCGGGATGCTTTCAGAGCCATATACCTGCACACAGGAGGGATAGGGAATTCCTCCTCCCCCCAGAAATGGCACAAGAACTCTCCTTAAAGACTGACAAATGAAACTAAGAGAGGAAAGAAATAACAAAATGAAAAATAAAATAAAAAAAGGTGAAAATACGAGGATTTTGTCAGCCAGTGCCGAATCATGAAGAAGAAGAAATAAGCAAATATTTCGACAAGGACCTCCGCCGAGTTGTTCTCAGTGCTAAAAAAAAAAAAAAAAAAAAAAAAAAAAAAAAAAAAAAAAAAAAAAAAAAAAAAAAAAAAAAAAAAAAAAAAAAAACCAACGACTATCGAACCTTTCGAAGTTTACCTCACAACGCCAGAACAAAAACTTAACTTCGAAAGATTCGATTTTCGTAGGTTTCTTTTTCTTTTCTTTATTTATTTTTTTTTTTTTTTTGTTTAGCACTGAGGACCACTCGGCGGAGGTCCTTGTCGAAATATTTGCTTATTTCTTCTTCTTCATGATTCGGCAATGGCTGACAAAATCCTCGTATTTTTCACCTTTTTTTATTTTATTTTTCATTTTGTTATTTGTTTCCTCTCTTAGTTTCATTTGTCATGTATAGCCAGTGTGGTCTTAGAATGTATTTACCTTAAAGACTGAAAACCATAGCCAAAAGATACACCTTCTTGGCAGGTTTTACTCTTATAAAGTTGTGGCTCCATTTAGAAGAAGGTCAGCGGGATGCTTTCAGGGCCAAATACCTGCACACAGGAGGAATAGGGAATTCCTCCGCCACCAGAAATGGCACAAGACCTCCCCTTAAAGACTGAAAACCATAGCCTAAAGATACATCTTCTTGGCAGGTTTTAGTTTTATAAAGTTGTGGCTCCATTTGGAAGGTCAGCGGGATGCTTTCAGGGCCAAATATCTGCACACAGGAGGAATAGGGAATTCCTCCGCCACCAGAAATGGCACAAGACCTCCCCTTAAAGACTGAAAACCATAGCCTAAAGATACATCTTCTTGGCAGGTTTTAGTTTTATAAAGTTGTGGCTCCATTTGCAAGGTCAGCGGGATGCTTTCTGGGCCATATACCTGCACACAGGAGTGATTGGGAATTCCTCCGCCACCCAAAAATGGCATAAGACCTCCCCTTAAAGACTGAAAACCATAGCCTAGTAAATGTATCTTTTTGACAAGGAAATATGCCTGATTAAAATAATACGACTATTAACTGATAGTTAGAAAAACAAATACAGAGTGTTAACCTTGATGAATCTAATTAAGTCACTCCAAAATAATCAAAATAGTTTATTGACAGAACGGTTATTATTGTTAAAAAGGTTGAGCTATTTAAACAAAATTCAAGACAAACATTTTATCATAAACACTTTTTCAGGTATGTTTATTTCATCATATTTATGATCTATTAAAATGCGATTTTTTTTCAAAATTTTGACTGTCCGAATTTTGTCAACAACCTGCCAAAATCAGAAATACAACAAAGAATCAAAAAACTACGTTTTCTTTTGATTTAGAGACCTTTCGTTTAATTTATAATTAATTTAGTTTAGAAATTAATTAATTTTACTAATTAAATTAATTTACAGTTAAATTTAAACGAGCTTTTATTTAATGGCAATAAAGAAGCGGAGCTAAAACATCAGATTTGTAGAAGTCGGAAGAAACTGTCATTAAATTTATTTATTGCACTATTTTTATAATTATTAGCTATTAACATTTATAAAATAGAAATATATAAATTATTATTAGACATATATTGAAATAAATTTATCATTTATTAATTTACATTTGTTACTAATTTTATATTTCAAAATATTTGCTTTATATTTATGACAGATCACAAATGAACTAGGAAGCTTTCAGACAGCATGAATTAGGAAGCATTTATTGATCTTATTCTTCGCTAACCCAACATGACATCGGAATGAATTTAAAATAAACAGTCAATCACAATGGTATAAGAGACATTTGGTAAAAAAGAAAAAAGAAAAATCAAAGAAGAAAAATAGAGGAGGAAAAATTAGGAACAGAAGAAAAATAATAGAAAGGAAATAATAGAAATGAAAACAGAAAAATAAAGGAAAAAACAAAAGAATGAACACAGGAAACAAAGGAAATGAACAAAAGAATGAAAGAAGGAAAAAGAAAGAAGAAGAATCAAATAAGAAAAAATAAAGGAATAGAAGAGAAATAATAGAAATGAAAAAAGAAAAATAAAGGAATGAAAGAAAGAATGAAAGAAGGAAAAAGAAAGTAAAAAATCAAAGAAGAAAAAATAAAGGAATAGGAGAAAAATAATAGAAATGAAAAAAGAAAAATAAAGGAACCAGACCTGGCCTCACGGATGTATGTCCGTAATATGTACATTTGTTCCACCATTGGGTGATCAGTG
>CM051274.1:49021435-49058935 GCA_027921565.1 Artemia sinica | reverse complement strand
TTAGACAGCTGTCGCAAAAAATTAGACAACCAAACATGGTGGAATTCCGTAGTTTATAGGTTTGCCAAGTGGCACCATGAGTAATACTACTAACATATCCTGACAACTCGCAATGACAACAAGCCCCCTTATGCTGATACACCTGCGCAGACTCCTCCTCCCCCAATCAATAATTTAGTATTTACATTCCTCCCTTGAATTTTTTATTTCCTTCAAATTTTCTTGTACGGTCCCACCCCAGCCGAGGACTTCCTACTTTGCGTTTGACCCAGATGGATTGCAAAACAGCACAATTTTTTGGTAACCTTGTGTTATAAAGTGTGGTCAAACAATGTTGACCTTTCTTACTTAACTTAATTTAATCCTCATGCCAGGGTGGCGTTGAGAGTGCAGTCAGCCTTCTCCACGAGGGGCGGTCAGCAGCAATGCCCTCTACATCAGACAGCGAAATTCAAACCTGGTCCAGGAATTTCCCGAGACTGTCATTACATCAGAATTTGAGTCTTGCTTTTGGATGTTTCCAGCCAAAACTGATTAGTTAAGTCACGAAGAATCCGAACCGGAATATCGGCAGGCAGCCGCAAAAGATATCCGAACCAGCGAAGTGTCCGCTGAGCAGCCTGGTGTGACAAGGGCGACAGGGAAGTCATACTTCGCAGGTGATCACTGCTGACAAAGTCTTTCTATCGGGTTCCCTCAATTGCCAAAACCACTTAGATTGAAGATTGTCAAGACAGCGCTAGAAAGCGACAGCTGCAGGCCAAGTTTTGGCATCGTACAGCAGGATCGAAAAGACTGAGGTTCAAAGGTGGCTCGTTTGGTGATTGTCTTCTTCTAAACATGGCTCAACCTACCAGAGACAACAGAGGCCTTGGCCGCGTGGACAACTGCTTCATGGTCGGTGCAGCCATCTGGTCATATTATAGAACCAAGATAAGTGAAATAGTCAAACACTTCGATTTGGTTCCCGGCAACCGAATAATTAGAATTATCGGCGTGCAGACTTTGGCTGCACTACTGGTCTTTCTTCTTCTTCCATTTAATGGATAGTCCGGTCCTGGCAGCTTCTTCCAGAAGCGTTTTTAGAGTCATGAGGAGCTGAGACTTGAAGTTGGTAACTAAGTCACAATCAGTGACGACTCTATCCCCGTAATTGAGTCCAAAGCTCAGCTTCCAGGTCGTGCAAGTGATAACATGATATATAATACAGTTGAATAGCTTAGGAGCAACTAAGCAACCTTGCCTGACCTGAACTGAGCAACCTTTTTATCTTGCCTTATAATACTTTCGTATATATAAGGTTACTAAACGAGTAAATAAAACTATCTATAGACAATTCCCCTAGAAAATTTCCAGCTTAACTTCAACTTTCCGAAGCACCCACATTTCAGAGTTATACTTTACTTAAGAAGGTTAGTGCAGTTATTTTGGATCTAGTGAAGGCTTTTGACACAGTTGACCATGGCCTACTGCTGGAAAATTATATGGTGTATGAGATCCGAGGTAAACTCTTTGATCTTATGCGGAGTTTCCTTAGTAACCGTTATCAGTTTGTAGAGATAGAAGGCATAGAGTCTTAAGTATGACTAGTTGCTTATGGTGTCCCACAGGGACTAAAAAAGAAAAAATTGTACTAGCTGTTTGTGGCATCCCACAGGGATTTGAAAAAAACCGTAAAAGACAGGTGAATAATAGAAAAAACGTTGGCAATTATGGAGAAAATCTTGTTATTTGATTTTGGGGAAACTAAAAAAAATAACCGACTTTTTCTCCAGCTTGTTCCAGCCCTTACGTTTTTTCCAGCTTGCCACTACAATGGCTTTTAATATCATTTCTATTATGGGTCGTTGAGCAGAGCACTAGTTTTAAAAAAAGTTTAAGGACCCTACTTTCTTTTCTCTCTTATCCTAGCCAGTTCCTCTTCAGAGGGTAGTGAGGGTAGTCCAAGGAGATTTTCCTTCAAAAATTGAGCTGTGGCATATCTGATTTTGTTCTGTAGACTCAACTGAATACGGGGAATTTGAGATTCCTGATCTCTGCCAAGAAGAACAATCCGTTTACTGTAAATAAAGGACACAAAATTAAATAAAAACAACTAGAAGAAGAAGAATAAAAAAAGATAGGTATTATAAAATATGCCATAGATGCACACACGAACCGGGTAGAAGGAGTGGCGAAGGATACAGCCAACAATTTCAGCCTGAGGAGGGGGGCTTTTATTTTGCTTAGTATAATTTCTCATCAACTGTTTGAAGTGTTTTATTTCATTCACTTAAAACTTCGACAAACATTAACCCCAATGAGGAGTAGAGCTCATGAAACTGGGTATAGGAATAGTAGAACACATCATAAATAAAATAATGAAACAATATTATACAGATTGTAGATATATTGGGGTGTATAAATAGATGTATAATTAGGGCATAATTATGGACAAGGGTATGATTAGGGTATACAAATAGTAGATGTATTATTCTCGTCGTAATGTCATAATCATAATAATAACGGAAATTAGCTTCGTTGACGAAAAACTAAACAACAAAAATCATAAGAAACAAAGAAATGTTGGGCAAGAGAACGTAAAAGGCTATCCCAACGCGGGTACATTTAAAAAAAACATACTTTCGTTCTTAATTTCAGCTGAGATTTCCAAGACAAGTCAATTATGAGTTTTTTCATTTAACTTATATTTGTTTGAAATTAGTGGTATCTAATTGAAGATCTAGACATTTCAGAAAGAGGGCTGTAGAATCGGTTATGTTATAACCGACTCCGACTGCAGACATTTTCTATATACCGACTCCAACTCCCACTCCATTCAGCAAAAAATGACTAAAACTCCGACTCCACAAACCTGTTGCAAAGCTTCATTTAGCTAGGTTTTATAAGTTATAACTAAAGATATTTGATGCTATTGGATTCCTTGTCTTATAAGATTAAATAGTTTTTTGTAATTTAAAAAAGAGGATTCAAGGTAAATCAAGCGTAAGTGACTGCTACAAATAGCCATAATAAAAAGGTCCAATGAAAGGTAAAATGTAAGGATTTTGCAACCACAAAGAATCAGAGACACATCTTTTAAAACGGTCTAGTGTGTTTGTGAAGGTAAAGTTTTTATTTCTTTCTACTGGTTTTAATTTTCAAAGACAAAAGCCAATCAGATGCAATTTGAATTTTTTTTAAATGACCTATTAAATTTAAATTAATTTTTATTCAAATTGACTGAAGACTCCACAATTAGGCTCCAAAGCCCTGTTCGTAAATAACAAAAGGAATTCGGTATGTTTTAGAACGCCTAAGAGCCGAGGGAGGGGGCAAAGGGGGCAGAATCAGCACAGATTTTGCATAAACATTATTACTAGGATTTTGTATTTGAAAACTATCAACTTCTCTTTTATGTTTTAAATCTACCGAATATAAAAAAAAATATATATTTTGTATATAATTTGTATATAAAAAAAATAATTATAATAAATAAAATAAAAATAATTTGTATATAATTTTATATACAAAATATATATTTTGTATATAAAAAAATATATATATCGTTTCTGGTTTCTGATACATTTTTAAATTTCGATGGTCGATGTAAAAAAAACCCTTCTTTTTGTTGTACAGATTTTAGGATCTGATCAGGATCTATATTCAAGAGAGTAGCATTAATACAGATCTAAATTAGCAAATTTGCAAATTTTTGCTAATTTACAGCGTCTAAAGCAAAATAACATTAGCGTCAGCAAAGTACCTAGTATTTGTACTGCATTAAGAAAGATATTTGTATCTCGACGATCCTCTGGAGGATGGGGCTTTCAGCCCCTCATGTAGGAAGGAGGGTCTTTGCACAACAGCCAAAGGCAAAAATAAAAAGTAACAAAGAGTGTAATATTTCTTTTTCAGCAAGTAGCATCGCATCTTTTTTCAGGATATTGAGCTACCATTCTGAATATTTCATTTTTTGTCTAAATTCTCATTTTTTTTTTCTTCTACTTCTTCTTTTTCTTTTTGGGAAGTGTGCATTTTTTGTTGTTGTTGTTGTTGATTTCTTGAAACGCGTCAATATCTACCATTCTATCTGCCATCTTAATATGTATAAGTTGTACTATGTTTATTCAAAAATAAAATACCAAATACTCAAAATAAACAGTTTCAGCAATTTAATATTTAAAAATTCCAGTGATCAGAATGAAAATTGGTGAAGTCAGATCAGTTCTGAAAAAATTGTACAAGTTAAAGCCTGTGAGAAGGTCATGGACCACTGTATACAAAACTCCAATCCATATTGTGGTTGTTTTCACACGACAACCGTGTATCCATTTGTTCTTGTCATGAATTGATATTTTATGTATTTTAACAAACATGCTGTTAAAGTAAAAGATAATATAAACAAGGTCTATAAATAAAATTAATTTAAAAGGTGTTTTGATTAAATTTTTGTTTTGTCCTTTGATTAAATTTTTGTTTTGTCATAGGACAAATGTTTTGTCCTAGCCAAAACATTTGCTTTTGTTCTTTTCACTTCTTTTCCACTTGCTAAAAATGGTCTTGCAGACATAAATCACTACTCTCCCTCCAGGAGGGGTGGGACTAAAAGAATGAAGCAACGCTCATCCCATAGACATCAGTGTCGAAAATATACCATAAATAACTACAGGGGAAACCTGAAGTTTTGTTAATTGTAACGGTTTATACCGTTTTTAACGGTTTTCATTTTTAAATATAAAACATTCATAAATTGCAAATCGGAAACCTTCGCACGTGTAAGTGTGTTTTTTTGTGACGTCCATGAATTGTCTTTCTACGAATTTAAATGAAACAACACGAAGCACCTCCCCTCGCATGAAAAACAGGGGAGGAGGCATTAACCTCCTCCCCTACTGAATTTCTAGGTACGCTTCTTCACCTACTTACTTAAAACGTCTATAATCATTTTTAATTTGAAATTAAACTAAGAAAAAAAGCCAAAATAAGATGAAAAAGAAAAAAAAAACATACAAAATAAAGATATTGAGATTACCGGAGTTTATTCCGTGAATGGTAATAACTTATTTTAATAATTGTTTAAGAACATAAATTTTATTAACTGAAGGCTAAATTAAGTTATAAAGATCGTTTTGGTTTATTACGTTACACATTGTCGAACTAAAGCAAACAATCCGACTTCTGGTTTAGATTAGCAGGATGGGGTAGCTTCGAAATTTCAATGGAATCAATAGCCGGTAGCCAATCGGATTTTACCCTTCACGTAAAATTTGACAGGTAGGGGCACTTCGGGATTTCAATTCAAATTTTAAAGAGAGGCTCCAGGATCCAACAGATTTTACTTTCTGCTGATTGGACGACCTCAAAGGGAGACTGGCCATCAAAGGGGGGACCTTCTTCTACAGTACACATCGTTTATTATATGTCTGAGACTATTCCCGCCTCTTTTAGGAGGAATCACTAGAGTGATTCGTCTAGAGTGAATCACTAGAGTGATCCGTGAGAATAGTAACCAAAAAATCTTCTGTCTCCTGGCGGTTTAACATATCGATTAAAGTTTAGAAGTTTTTCTTTCCAAATGTTTGACAAAAACAAAAAAAGTATAGATATAATTAAAAAAAAAAAAAATGAGAAAACCAGCGTTTATCAGCCAGTGGACAGAAAAGAAGCGAAAAGGACAAAAGCAAATATGTCGGCAAGAATTGTCTCAAAAAAAAGAAAAAACTACTTTTTTGAGCACTGAAAATGGCTTAACGGAAGTCCAAGCCAAAACATTTGCTTTTAATCTTTTCACTTCTTTCCCACTTGCTGATATTACCGTCGTTTTCTCGTTTTTTAATTATATTCTTTTTTTAATACTTTTTATGTTTTTATTTTATACATTTTTTTAAAGTTTTTTTTTGTCAAACGTTATGTATAGCCATTGCGGCCTTAGAAAGTATTTTTTTTTCCAAATGAAAGCAAAGAATAACACGTAGTGCCCACAAAAACCACTCTATATACAAGGGGGGCTGCCACCCCACGTAGACTTCACTGCTCTTTCAATTAAAACTTGACTTGTGTTTTCCTGAAAGCCCGTTAGAAAGCAACGGGTATAGCAAGTTAGAAATTATAAGCGTGTTATTTGCTGATTGTTTTCCATGACCTTTGAACTGAACGTTTATTGTTTAAAGGAAATGCAATCAGAAAGGTAAAATAATTAAACTTTGGGCAAAGAGCGGGGGAGAGAGCATCAAATGGGGCGGTTTTTTAATCTAATGTTAAATAATAGTCTGGAACAATTTACAATATCATAATTATCATTTAGTAGGCACTTTAGGTTACTAATAAGTTTGAAAGAGTTACTAATAAGTTACTAATAAGTACTAGGTTACTAATAAGTTACTAGGCTACTAATATAATACTAGGTTACTAATAAGTTACTAGGTTACTAATAAGTATTAAAAATGCTATATTTGTTTTGACGATTATTCTTTGACTCGGATGCAGTTTATGAAACATTTTGCATTGTGATAGACAAGACAAAATTGTTCAGGGTTGCTCAGGAATGTTTTGATGGTTAATTACAGAGGTGGCTAAACCACGGCCCATGGGTCCTATGCGGCCAACCTTGAATATTTTTACGGCCCACACGATTCGTCACACTTTTACAACAAATAATAGTCAAAGTAGTGAAAACCAAAACATTATTATTAAAACAGAAATTGCACCCTGGGGTTCAAAAATTAATGATTAACTTTAATTAATCATTAATTTAATTAATGATCAGTAATTAAATACCGAAACTGAGACTTTAAAATAGTATTCGTACAAATATACTATATGCATTGCCTGCTCAATTCCTGCCTTCGCAGAAAAGAGCATATTCTGCGGACTCATGGTGCACACGCATCTTGGAACATCTAATATCCATATAATAGGCTATGTTTATCACCCTTAGGCCTAGGACACAAAGGTCAGGAATGAATTGCGTCAAAATTGACTGGAAATAAATATCCCATTCGGTTTTGAAATGAAATGACTAGTGTATATTTCCAGAGACCAAAAGTGCAGTGAAAAAGCATATCGCTTTTCATTTAAATTCAGCATTTACTGTTGTTGTGGACTCATTTGTCTGTCTACGTATCTGTTTCAGTTTGATCTATGCCCAGTGCAAAATGGGTTTCTGCACAACAAGCAGCAGGTTCGTGGTCTTCTGTTTTAGCTTGCACCGACAGAGCTGGTAGATAGTCCTCTTGCCCTCATTTGAGCCTGCACTTGAAGGCTGTAAGGACAAATTCGGAAGATCGAGATTAAAGATTGGGTTGAACTGGCAGTTCTTACTAGAACTATTACATCAATGCTTCAAGAGCTCGTCATCGTATGGGTAGGTTGACAAAAAGTTGCCTGGCCACTGCAGCACGTGTCATGCACGTAGACTGATAGGTGATGCATTTAACATCCAATTAAGCGCAATGATGAATCATCACTTGGTCTTTTTTGCTCGAAATCATCGCCAACACATCTAGTCAAAAGTGCCTTCATTTTGTTTGATTATGAGTGTCGACTGGCGTGGATTTTATAGTAGATTAGTAGAGTAGAAGGTTGGTAGATTAGTAGATTAGTACATCTTGTCAAAAGTCCTTTTGTTTCGTTTGATTGCAAGTATCAACTGGTATCTAGTCAAAAGTGCCTTTGTTTCGTTTGGTTGTAAGCATCGACTGGCTAGGATCCTCTAGTATATTAGTTTACAAGAGCACTTTATGGCAAGTTGAAAGTTCAGGAACAATCTTCTCCCTTTTCAACAATACGAAACAACATTCGACCGGTCAAAACAGAGCATATGAGAGCCAGGGGCAAGATGCCTCGTGTTGACCATTTAAGATAGTATCCCCTATTTTTCCGCATTGTTCCGTAAATAACCGGACAGTACAGTGCTTTCAGAAGCTCTTCTGCTAAAGGAACACATGTAAACCAGCTAACTGCGTTGGCCTTCCGGTTGCTACCATGCAACCTCTTTGTAAGATATTTCACAAACTACTGAGCCACGAGAAGTCCACCCACCAAGAACATATCCAGGATCTTTTTTTTTGGTGGGGGGATCTTAAAAATGAATCAAAAATTTGTTTATAATAATGTTTGTTACGTTTTTACGAGTCGGACAAACATTTTTTAGGGGGGGGGGGGGGGTCAAACTCCCAACCCCCCCTCCCTGTGTACGGTCTTGCCACTAGCATTAGTTCCCTTTCTCGGATATGAACTTGCATCAACTATATCGGCTATTCTGAGTCATACCCCATAACGATTTTAAGGTATGTAGCCGGAAAATTCGGTATGTAGCGGAAAAATGTACCGTTTGTACTGAATAAACCAGCAAAGCAGGGTAGTTCTTGCAAGTTTAAAGGTATGTAGCCGGAAAATTCGGTATGTAGCGGAAAAAATGTACCGTTTATACTGAACAAACCAGCAAAGCTGGGTAGTTCTTGCAAGTTTAAAGGTATGTAGCCGGAAAATTCGGTATGTAGCGGAAAAAATGTACCGTTTATACTGAACAAACCAGCAAAGCTGGGTAGTTCTTGCAAGTTTAAAGGTATGTAGCCGGAAAATTCGGTATGTAGCGGAAAAATGTACTGTTTATACTGAATAAACCAGCAAAGCAGGGTAGTTCTTGCAAGTTTAAAGGTATGTAGCCGGAAAATTCGGTACGTAGCGGAAAAATGTACCGTTTATACTGAATAAACCAGCAAAGTAGGGTAGTTCTTGCAAGTTTAAAGGTATGTAGCCGGAAAATTTGGTATGTAGCGGAAAAAATGTACCGTTTATACTGAACAAACCAGCAAAGCAGGGTAGTTCTTGCAAGTATAAAGGTATGTAGCCGGAAAATTCGGTACGTAGCGGAAAAATGTACCGTTTATACTGAATAAACCAGCAAAGCAGGGTAGTTCTTGCAAGTTTAAAGGTATGTAGCCGGAAAATTCGGTATGTAGCGGAAAAAATTTTCCGTTTATACTGAACAAACCAGCAAAGCAGGGTAGTTCTTGCAAGTTTAAAGGTATGTAGCCGGAAAATTCGATATGTAGCGGAAAAATGTACCGTTTATACTGAACAAACCAGCAAAGCAGGGTAGTTCTTGCAATTTTAAAGGTATGTAGCCGAAAAATTCGGTATGTAGCGGAAAAATGTACCGTTTATACTGAACAAACCAGCAAAGCAGGGTAGTTCTTGCAAGTTTAAAGGTATGTAGCCGGAAAATTCGGTATGTAGCGGAAAAATGTACCGTTTATACTGAACAAACCAGCAAAGCAGGGTAGTTCTTGCAAGTTTAAAGGTATGTAGCCGGAAAATTCGGTATGTAGCGGAAAAATGTACCGTTTATACTGAACAAACCAGCAAAGCAGGGTAGTTTGTGCAAGTTTAAAGGTATGTAGCCGGAAAATTCGTTATGTAGTGGAAAAATGTACCGTTTATACTGCACAAACCAGCAAAGTAGGGTGGTTCTTGCAAGTTTTGCCAACTAACTTACATTTGTTCCTCCCTGACCAATGTCAGAAAAACGACTTGCATAGGATCCGAGCCACCATGGGCTAGTATGAGAATAATTGGAGCATTGCCAAATACTTCAGAAAATACCCTCCGCATGATAAAATTTACATCCGGTTCGTGTTGTAGGATTGAGTGACGCAGTGACCACCCCCTGATACGCAGATTTGATTAGTGATAACAAGACAGACACTTGATCGTAATTAAAATTTGCTTTATTATTGTATTGTCCAGGTTAAAATGTAAAAATAATATGAAACACAATAATAAAATATTAATTGAAAATAATTCAAAATATTAAAAATTATCCCTCCAAAAATGTCTATATTGGGCTTAAATCTTAATGCGGGGATACATATAATTTTATATGCGGCCCGCTGAGTTATGGAACATAATCAAAGTGACCCACAAAATCATTTTCTCTATCCGGCTTTGGTTTAATATATGCTTTTAATATCAATATCTCTAATTTGTTAGTGCTTCCTGATGTCCATTTACCAAAAAGTACCCACCTCCATTTCTAACTTCCCCTCGCACTTTCTTGACCTTCTCATACCAATTACTACGATTTTCTACCACGGAAGCGCAATGTTAACCAAATCAGGAAGGTTGTTCCGTCAAGGACCTAATCAAGACCTACTGTGTGGGAAATAGGCGTAATAACCGCTAGAATATCGGGTACATTAGAATATCGATACTGAATATCGATACAGCTAGAATATCGATACTGAATACCTGCAGTATCGCTAAACTAACAGCTACTGAGCTACACTAATTGCTACAACTCGACGAATAGCTACATCTAATCGAACAAATAATGGAAATCGCAACGTCAAATTATATCTTATATACTTGCATCTTATCTGCACAAATTACAAGTTAATAGATATTTTTTGCATGCTTTGTAATTGTCTATCCTTTTTTTGTTCGATCTATCTTTTTGTTCTTCTGCTTTTTTGTTTTTTTGTTCTGTTTTTTTTGTTCTTATCTATCTTTTTTTGCCAGTTTCATTCCATGAAATCTACTCTGTTTTTCTTTTTCGTGTTCCGTCTTGGCCTGTTGTTTTTATAGGCTTTTCAATAGACAAAAAAAAAAAGAAAAAAAAAGAAAAAAAAAGTCATATATGTTGGAAATTAAAAAACAATAAACATCTTAAACCACAAACCTTAAACCATCAAGGGTGTCAGCTAGCTTCATAAGATCCATCCTAACTTTTTTGGCGTCATTTAACACAAATTCCTGTTCACCTTCCCTAAAAATAATTAATTCTTTCAAAAAGTCAAAAAATGTTTAAATACAACGCAAAACTTATAATTCTAAAGACGTGGAATAACTACTTTTGAATCTTGTTAGCATCTACGTGTAATATGTATGTAACATACAAAATAAATACATATGTAGAAAATATATAAATGTTCTTGTAAACCCATGGACATATACATGTACATGTGCATATATATGTACATTAATGTGCATGTATATATAATATATAGAGAAAAAACTAAGTACAGAGCAGAAAGTAGAAGGCTCTATTATTCTTCTGCTATATAGTTTTCTATTTTATGTTTCAATTTGTAGGGGCAATCTGAACTGAAATACAAAAAGTACCCTTTCTAAGAAAGGTCAAAGGATTTCCATATCTTGTGAATGGGACGAAAATATAAACACAGAGCCACTTACGATCTTTAAACAAAGCGATTTTTTTTATTTGACCTTTTTTTTATTGATTTTTTCATTTTATAAAATCTGGAATCATGTTGAAAAAAAATAATTATAAATCTACTTCTAAAACTTTAAATAAATACAAAAAACGTGTTAATCCCAAGAAAGATTAAAGAATTTTACTAACAACGTTGAAATCTGGACGTACCTTAAAACGAAACAATATAAATCAGATTAACAAATACACAAAATTAAAAAATAATCAAAATGTCATCATTCAATTTATTTTTTTTTTTGTCAAGAAAGGGACCTAAGAGCTTATTAATAATACGTCTGTCAAGAACAACTGAAGGGTCTATACGTCCCGACACGAAGTGAGGAACAAGAAATGAGCAATTGAAAGCTACAAGAATACGTAAATCGTAGACGTAATTTACTAGGCAAAGGGTCAAAGTAAGTCACGTTAGCCGACGTTTTTAAGAAGAAGGAATTACTAAATTAAATTTTAATGTAATTTTAATGTCTCGTCATTTTAATGACGTAATTTTGACGTAATGACGTAATGAGGTAATTTTAATGTCTCGTCAAGTGATCAACACCTATAAATGACAGGGACCAGGTGAAAATTTTTTTTTTAATGAAAACAGGCATTCAACAATTTTATTTATTAAAATTAATTTCAAGCGGGAACTATGAATTAAATTTTTTTTTACAACTACATATAATTTTTTAAAGAAATATTTTTAATAATTTTTCTCGTTGGCAAAGTATAATACGAGGCGTGTTTTTTAATTAGGGTCCGTTTGATCATACACAATGAATTTTATTAAAAAAAAAAAAAAAATATTTTCAAAAAGTACATACTTTACTCTATTTAGCAGCATAGTTCTCAAGATTGTTGTAACTCTTATCATACCTCTAAACTAATTTTAAAGTAACCTCTGGATAAAAACTTGCCGCCTGTTCCACTAACCAGGAATTCATTTCCGTTTTTACGTGTCATCATTATTGTAACGTTTGCCACTGAGGTGTTGCTTGAGGTGGAGAAACGAATGGTAATCACTCGGCGCAAGATCAGGGCTGTGTTGTGGGTGATCTTCCCAGTCAAAACTGTCCAACAAATTACAGTTTCTGACCGGCAGTGTGAGGTCTTGCATTGTCATCAAGAACGACAATTTCCTTTGTCAGCATGCCAAGTTTTTTCTTTTTTTCTTTTTTTTTAATCACTCTGCGGAGCTTTCTGAGGGTTAGGCAGTATGCTTCTGCATTGATAGCGGTTCCTCCGTTGCATGAAGTCGATGAAAAAACACCATGCTTATTCCCAAACACCCAGGCCATGATTTTGCGCTGGGAGAGAGGATGTTCGACCTTCAAATTTTCAGGGGAGTGTGTATGTTTCCATTCCGTGTTCTGTTGCCTCGACTTGGGCGTGATATGAGAAACCCATGTTTCGTCTCCAGTTCAACCGGTTGCCACCCCAGTGGCAACCGTTAAAAAGATGACGACGACGTACAAACAGCAGTGAACTCTTGATTATTGGAGCCGGCGCCAAGCTCTTATAAAGAATTTACCTTAAAATTAGTTGAGAGGTATGATAAGTATTTAAAAAAAAACATGGTAACTATGTCAAAAAATAGAGTAAAGTATGGACTTCCTGAAAATAAATTTACTTTTTTGAAATAATCTATCGTTGTGTACTCATGTTCAAACGGACCTTAATTAGAAAACACCCCTCGTACTTGAAATTTAAGAAGAACAATTCCAAGTTTTTTTTGCAGAAATTCTTCTTCTTCTAGTTAGGTTAGGTTCAAGCTTAGAGTTGAAGCTTCTAGCTTGAAGAATTTAGGTTTAAATTAAAAAAAAGAATAGCGGACGGGAACCTGATTTTATATATATATATGAGACTGGTGAGTAAAGTTCTAGACCCTTATATGAAGAAGGCAGCACTCATCAGTGTAAGCTAGGGAATTTTTTTAACCCCCTTTTGGCAGATACTCAACAAAATTTCAGTCATTTTGAAAGCGCAGTTTCTTATTTGACTGAGTCGATGTGAGGTGTTTCGTGAACAAAAAAAAACGGAGCGTCGAACTGTTTTCGAAAGGCAATACGCCTAAGCAAATCAAAGATGAGCTCGATGCTGTGAACAAGATTCAGCACCATCCCAGAAATTTTTCCATCTTGAAAATTACTACTGACAAATTTTGGGCAGCTGAATTTAAATGTGTCACCACCAGCTTAGGAGACGATTAATTTTTCGGACGTCCAGAAACTACAAGCATTGACAATAACATAATCAAATGATACGAAACAGACGTCGAATTAAAGTGAGAGAGACATCAGAGTTATGAACCTTTCCACATATTGAATCAAGATTCAGGCTTGATAAAGCTGTTCGGTACCGCATTGACTCATGTTAGAAAAATGCGCGTTAACACAAACACTGCCAACGCTATTCTGGCACAGTTAAGGCGCAATAGAGTTTCGGCGCTTAGTAAGTAAGATATATGAAACAAAGGTATAGCAGTTGCTCTTGTGTCTTCAAGGGAGTCACTCATAATTGTTGATATAAATACTTTGGGGTGTTCAATCACAGTAGTGTTAATTGTGTATATAAATATTGGCTTGTTTCTTATTTTTTTTACCATTTTCATTTTTAGATTTATTCTTTCTAATTTTATAGATTATTTTAGATTTCATCTTTCGTCTTTTAAGTAGTTTCTTCTATATTTATCGCTGAAGACGCCTAGTTCTATACAGGAGAAATCTCAGTCGTTTAGTTTGTCTTTTTCTTTCCTTCATTTTGTTTGTTTCTTTCCTTTTGTTTCTTTCATTTTCTTTCCTTCATTTTGTTTGTTTCTTTCCTTTTGTTTCTTTCATTTTCTTTCCTTCATTTTGTTTTGTTTAGTTTGTCTTTTTCTTTCCTTCATTTTGTTTGTTTCTTTCCTTTTGTTTCTTTCATTTTCTTTCCTTCATTTTGTTTCGTTTAGTTTGTCTTTTTCTTTCCTTCATTTTGTTTGTTTCTTTCCTTTTGTTTCTTTCATTTTCTTTCCTTCATTTTGTTTCGTTTAGTTTGTCTTTTTCTTTCCTTCATTTTGTTTGTTTCTTTCCTTTTGTTTCTTTCATTTTCTTTCCTTCATTTTGTTTGTTTCTTTCATTTTCTTTCCTTCATTTTGTTTCGTTTAGTTTGTCTTTTTCTTTCCTTCATTTTGTTTGTTTCTTTCCTTTTGTTTCTTTCATTTTCTTTCCTTCATTTTGTTTCGTTTAGTTTGTCTTTTTCTTTCCTTCATTTTGTTTCTTTCATTTTCTTTCCTTCATTTTGTTTCTTTCATTTTCTTTCCTTCATTTTGTTTCGTTTAGTTTGTCTTTTTCTTTCCTGGCCATAAAACCGGTGTTTAGTTCTTCATTTTGAGATTTTCTCTCTCTTTGATTTGGGTACATCATTAAAATTTGAAACAAAATCTGACACTATTTTTGCGGAGAAATTCCAGCTTTTTTTTCGGAATTGCCGTAAATCTGTTATCGCAACTAACTTTTACCATTAAGATTTATCGAAAATATAGTTAACATTCCTGAAACCACTTTAAATGACGATTCTTCTTCACTTGACAGTTGTTGTTTTTTACGCGTTTTTAAATTTTTCAGCATTTTTTTTCAAAACTTTAGATTTCGTTCTTTAATAGTTTGCAGCAGACACTGCAACTGTGATACTACGGCTGTCCTTATGGACAGTCACAGTACCAGATGCCAGTGTACCACAGTGCCAGGTGCCACAGGACAATTCCAGATTGAGTTTAATTGCTTTTACATATATTTCTCCTTTAAGGATTTCCTTGTTTATATTTATATTTTTTTTTCTTGTTCGTATACAAAAAAACAATCATAAACTAGACTGGATAAACACTCACCATAATAGTTTGTAGAGATCATTATATTCGAGAAGAAGCAGTGTAGTCTTTTCTTTGTTTGAAATGAGACTATCGTATAAGACTACTAAAGCTGGTCTATTGATTCGAGCTTCTAATTGGTTTTCATACTTATTTAACATCTAGAAGTAGAATCAAATACAATCAGTACATTCTACATTAAATCTGGTGGTAACATTAGTTTCGTCTTTCATAGGCTACATCGACTTCAACTTATTTCATGTAAATCTATTATTTTGTTATACAAATATATCTACATTACTACAAATAACGCACTGTATTATCAAGCCACAAGAGGCCAACACAGCTCCGCACGCTTCTCCTCCATCCCCATCTATTCAGCACTTTCCTCTTTACACCCTCCCAAGAAGTTCCCGTTGCCCTGAAATTTTTCGTTACGTCCTCCCACCCCATTCAAGAACAACCTGCTTTTCGTTCAGCCCTAGAAGGTTGGACGACAAGGACAATCTTTGGTAAAACATCTAGCAAACTCCGTCGCTTCACGGAGCGCCCATACTTCAGAACCATACTTGACCACTGTCATCACTATAGCTTCAAATATTAAAATTTTGGTTCCTATCTACATTGGCTTACTAATTTACAATTTCATTCAGAGGAAGTCTGGCACAGAGGCAAGAACCCATTTCTACTGCCTTCGCATTTCCGGCAAAGGAGCCCTCAATTTATTTTCAAATAAACATATTATTTTGTTGTACATACATATCTTTATCGGCTTAATAACTTACAAGTTCATTCAGAGGAATTTTGAGGTAGGAACTGATTTGTACAGCATTTGTATTTACGTCAAAGGAGCCTTCGATTTATTTTCAAATAAATATATTGTTTGTTGTACTCACATACGTATATTGATTTAATTGATTAAATATTTATTTAATTGATTTATATTGATTTATATTATATGATTTAAATATTGAATATATTGATTTAATTGATTAAATACGTATATTGATTTAATTGATTAAATATTGACTTAATTGATTTATATTGATTTATATTATATGATTTGAATATTGAATATATTGATTTAATTGATTTATATTATATGATTTAAATATTGAATATATTGATTTAATTGATTAAATACGTAAATTATTTTAATTGATTAAATATTGATTTAATTGATTTAATTGATTAAATACGTATATTGATTTAATTGATTAAATATTGATTTAATTGATTTATACTGATTGATTTATATTGATTGATTTATATTGATTTATATTGATTTATATTATATGATTTAAATATTGGATATATTGATTTAATTTATTTAATTGATTAAATACATATACTGATTTAATTGATTAAATATTGATTTAATTGATTGATATTGATTGATTTATATTATATGATTTAAATACTGAATATATTGATTTAATTGATTAAATACGTATATTGATTTAATAGCTTGCAGGTTCATTCAGAGGAATTCTGGTACAGAGGTAGGAATCGATTTCTACAGCCGACGCCTTCCCGTCAAAGAAGTCCTCGAATCTTTTTACAGGGTCCCAAAGAGATTAAGACACCAAAAAATTAGTTACAGAACTTGAGGTCAAAAGAACACCAAAATGAAAACATCCTTTTTCCATGGACCCATCTTAAATCTATTCATACCTGAAAACCCCTATTTTTTAGGATTTTTTTTCAATTTGTTTAAAAATTATGAAGTTTTTTGAACCGTGTCACATTTTCGTCAGTGTTGCCACGTTGAAGCGTGAAAATCAATAAGCGATACTAGTTAAATAAATTAAATAAAAAAAATTAAATAAAAAATTAAATAAATACGTTAAAACTTCAAAAATACCTTCAATTAAATAACGTTCAAAAATTAAATAAAAAAATAAAAAAAATAAATACTATTAAAAAAAATTAAATAGTAAAAAAAAACAAGTTTTTTTTAACTGAAAGAAAGTAGCGACATTAGAACTTAAAACGAACAGAAATCATTCTGTATATGAAAGGGGCTGTCCCCTCCTCAACGCCTCGTTCTTTACGCTAAAGTTTGACGCTTTCTCGCAACTCTATTTTTTTAAACAATAAAAAACTTTAGCGTAAAGAGCGAGGCGTTGAGGAGGGGACAGCCCCTTTCATATACGGAATAATTTCTGTTCGTTTTAGGTTTTAAAGTCAGTTAAAAAACTTACTTTCAGTTTAAAAAACTTGTTTTTTTTTATTTAATTTCTGAACGTTTTTAAATTAATGCAGGTTTTATTTAATATGTGAGTTTTGATTCCTACTTATTCATTTATAATTCTTTTCTTTTGCTTTTTCTTTCTCTTCTTGTGCTTAGCATGTAGTATTTCGATGTAATTTAAGCTTTTTTTTCATTTTCTCCCTTTTTTCCGCTGAGTAAGGTTCCCGGATGTGGGGTTGAAATATTCGGAGTGTGTTTGTTAAATTAAGTGTTTATTTTGTTGTATTTTTTCACTGCTTTATCAAAATTAAAACCCATTTTTCTTGCTTAATTTTCCGTATGCAGGTTTTGATTTTGGCTCATTGAACATGAATAATTAAAACAAAATGTGCATATTAATTTTACTTTTTTTTTTAGCTAAATAGCTTTCTCTGAAGTTGTTTAATTTTATTTACGAACGTTTTTATTAGTAATAAATATACATAACTTACGAATTGACTTACGTAACGAACTTCTATGTTCGTGTATTTTTATTACGTATATTAGGGGGGTTGCCCCCCCCCCAGTCAATACCTCGCTCTTTACACTAAAGTTCGAATTTTTTTTCCAATTCTTTAAGAATGACCCCTTAATCACAAAGGCCTTTAATTAGAATAAATAGCTCTTATGAAAGTACTAAAAAAAACTTTAGCGTAAAGAGCGAGGTATTGACGAGGGGGCGAACCCAATCACATAAGTAATAGTTTCTGTTCGTTTTAAGTTTTGATGTTGAAAAGTTTTTCAGTTGAAAACTTTTTTTTTATTTAATTGCTGATCGTTTTTTTTAAATAATGCTGGGAAATCCGGCACCCCCTTCATAGCAATTTCCCTTCCTCCATGAAAACTTCCTCTATGGAAAGATACTCCCACGTAACCCCCGATCCACCCACTCCCCACTACTAGAAAAAATTCCCCCTGAAAACGTCTGTATATTTCCCAATAACCAATACTATATGTTAACATTGGGTAAAGTTCATAACTTTCAGCCCTCCTCCCTGGGACTTCGGGATATAAAGTCATCCTAAAGGACATAGTTATCATATTTTCAACCATGCTGAACAAAATGGCTATCTCAAAATTTTGATCGGGTGACTTTGGGAAAAAATGAGCGTGGGAGAGGGCCTAGTTGTCCTCCATTTTTTTGGTAACTTGAAAAAGGCACTAGAACTTTTATTTTCCATTCCAATGAGCCCTCCCACGATATTCTAGGACCACTGGGTCGATACGATCACCCCTGGGAAAAAAAACAACAAAAAAACGAAGAAATAAACACGCATCCGTGATCTTTCTTCTGGCAAAAAATACAAAATTCAACATTTTTGAATATAGCAGCTCGAAACCTCTACAGTAGAGTTCTCTGATACGCTGAATCTGATTGGTGTGAATTTCATTAAGGTTCTATGACTTTTAGGGGGTTTTTCCCCCTTATTTCGAAAATTAGGCAAATTTTCTCAGGCGCGTAACTTTTGATGGATAAGATTAAACTTGATGAAACTTATATATTGAAATCAGCATAAAAATCTAATTCTTTTGATGTATCTATTGGTATCAAAATTTCCGTTTTTTAGAGTTTCGGTTACTATTGAGCCGGGTCGCTCCTTACTTACAGTTCGATACCACGAACTGTTTGATTTGACAACGCTTTTCATCTGTAAAAATTCAAACATTAACAATCTGTTGATTATCTAAGATAAATACAAAGGAAAAAATCATTTTATTCTTAACAACCACTTTCCTGGCCGAATTACTGTTTGCGTCACAAATACACAGCATTATTCTTTATCAACCATAGGTGAAAAAAAAATATACAATCAAACAGTTCGTGGTAACGAACTGTAAGTAAGGAGCGAGCCGGCTCAATAGTAACCGAAATTATAAAAAACAGAATTTTGATACCAACAGATAAATCAAAAGAATCGGCTTATTATGATGATTTTAAATATATAAGTTTCATTAAATTTAGTCTTAACGATTAAAGGCTACTAGCCTGAGAAAACGGGTCTGATTTTCAAAAAAAGGGGGAAACACCCCCTAAAAGTATTAAAATCTTAATGAAAATCACACCATCAGATTCATCGTATCAGAAAAACCAAGTGTAGCGGTCTCAAGCTCCTATCTGCAAAAATGTGGAATTCTGTATTTTTAGCTAGAAGAAAGATCATGGATGCCTGTTTATTTGTATGATGTTTTTTGTTTGTTTGTTTTTCCCAGGGGCAATCGTATCGACCCAGTAGTCCTAGAATATAGTGGGAGGGCTCATTCGAACGAAAAGTAAAAGTTCTGGTGCCCTTTTTAAGTGAGCAAAAAGATTGGATGGCAGCCTGCCCCCCTTCCCCGCCCCTTTTTGCCCAAAGTCTTCCGATTAAAATTTCGAGATAGCCATTTTGCTCATCATAGTTGAAAGGCCTAATAACTATGCCTTTGGATAAATCATGACCCCCCCCCCCCAAACCCCAGGGGAAAGGTCTTAAGTCATAAAATTTTCCCATTTTTACACATAGTATTTGTTATTGTGAAGTGTGTATACAGGTTCGGGTGGGGGGGGGGAATTTTTTGCTCGTCGTTTTTCCATCGGGGAATTTTCTATGGGGAGGGAAGTTTCCAGGGGGTGAGCTTGTAAAGGGAAATTATACACAGGTGAGAATTTACCAGAATTCTTATACTTAAAAAAACGCACAAATTATTTGTTTCCAGGGCCGTATCCAGGATTTTTGTTCAGGGGGGGTTTTACTAATTTTTGACTTTTCTTGGGGGGGTTACTAATTTTTGACTCAGTTTTCGACTAGTTTTACGGATTTTTACCTAGGTTTTACTAATTTTCGACTTTTTTTCGAGTCGGTCAAAAAATTCGGGGGGGTGGGGGGGGGTTCAAACCGGGTAACTTTTGAAATTGTTCTCTTTTTAAAGAGAACAATTTAAAAAATGAATTCTTTTTAAATGTCTTGCTTTCTCTTTTTCGTCTCAATTTTACACGTGGAGTTGTTAAGGGTAATTGTCTGGGATAAATTTTCACTGGGATTGAATTGCCTAGAGGATATTTTCGTAGGGAGGGGGATTTCTCGACAAGAATTAAATTTAAAACACACATTTTTTTATAGTTTATTTATGATAATTTAGTCTCTTTATGATAGTTTAATTAATAAATTAAATTTAAAAAAAAATAAGCTTTTTCAACTGAAAGTAAGGAGCAACATTAAAACTTAAAACGAACAGAATTTTTTACGCGTATGAAGGGGATTGCCCCTCCTCAACACCCCACTCTTTACGCTAGAGTTTGAATTTTGTCTCAATTCTTTAAGAACGACTCCTGAAACAAAAGTATCGTTTAATTAGAACAATAGGAAGCTTTTTTAAAAGTACTAAAAAACTTTAGCGTAAAGAGAGAAGTGTTGAGGAGGGGGCAACACCCTTCATACACGTAATAATTTCTATTCGTTTTCAGTTTTAATGTTGCTCCTTACTTTCAGTTGAAAAACTTGTTTTTTTTTAATTTAATTTATTAAATTAAACTAAAGAGATAGTAGTGTTAGCAATAAAGTTAATGAAGTAGATAAATAGCCCAATTTTTATAGCCTAATGTAGCCCAAATTTTAGGATTTACATAGAAAAAATATGCAGCTACAGTAATTATAATTTAAAAAACAATAACAGAAATAATAAACAAATAATATTTGAAAAAGGTAATATTTAGATTTTTTTTTTAAATTTGATCATGTTGCTGCAGCTAAAACAGGAAGAATAGCTGGTTGCAACAATTCAAAATAAATTTAAAAAAATAGAAAAAAGAAGACAGAGAGAGAGGAAGAGACAAGAGAGAGAGAGAGAGAGAGAGAGAGAGAGAGAGAGAGAGAGAGAGAGAGAGAGAGAGAGAGAGAGAGAGAGAGAGAGAGAGGAGAGAGAGAGAGAGAGAGGAGAGAGGAGAGAGAGAGAGAAGAGAGAGAGAGAGAGAGAGAGAGAGAGAAGATAAAATTTGGATTACCAATATTTGTTTTTGTACCATTTGAGTGGAAATACATGGAAAAAGACAAAAAGCATTTCACATCAATCCTAATAAACAAATTTTATGTATTTATTTATTAAACTGGTAAAATATCAGTTTAGAAATTTATATTCTTAGACATTTATTTTATTCCTGTTTTTGAGCCAAAAATATCACGAAAAAAACTATACATTACCTCTATACAATATTTACATGACCTTATATGTGGTTCTCCGGTTTCAACATCAGCGAACGAAGTAATCGAGGCCATACTCGCGCTTGAAGAAGGCAGTTTAAATTTTATACTATTTTTTACGCTAAATTCACTAACTCTTCGAGTGATCTCTGGACTCTCCTGTGACGGGTAAATGAGCTTCCCTTAAAAATTAAAGACTTAGTTAAAATGTTTTAATTCATCGTTATCTTTCTTTCTAATAAAATAAACATTAAATTGAATATTAATTAAGTGAAAATTGAACAATATAATGAATAAATACGTTAAATTAAGGTTTAGACACCCTTTGCAATTTTTAGGTTTGTTGTTTTTTCGCAGTTTAGAGGTTTAAATGTTCGAAATAAAACGACAATTTTGCTATCATTTGATAGTTGAAATTTCGAAACTTTATCAATCATTTTTTTTCATCATTTATCGATCATTATTTGAAACATTATAGAAATTTGGAACTTTATCCCTCAGCTGAATCCAATATGTGAGATTTTCTCTAATTTTATTTAAAAAAAAAACATGCTGAAAATTGGTCAAAAATCGTAAAAAAAAAATTATTTTTATTTTTCAAGCAGCTTTCATAGGCAGTGCAATAGCGCTGTCCAAGTAAAGAACGATATTGACACAATGTTTTTTTTTTTTTTTTCGTGGTCTTAGACCAGGGCACTTCGTATCGAAGGAGTTGTCGTAGAAACTTCGAAAAGGGCTCATTCGATTGGAAATTGGAGTGGCTAGTGCCCTTTTTAATAGTAGAAAGTGATTGGAGGGCAACTAGCCCCCCTCCACGCCCATCATTCCCCCAAACACATCCAATAAAAATTTTGAGATAGCCATTTTGTTCAGCGTAGTCGATTTCCAGATAGAAAATATGTTTTTTGAGCAGGACACTCCCCCCTTACCTTCAGGGCGAGGGTTTTAAGTTATGCCCTGGAGACATATAAGATGGATGTTGTCATAATGTATCATTTATTATTTTTTTCCTTTAGAGCAGGGCACTTCGTATCGAAGAAGTTGTCATAGACATTTCAAAAAGGGCTCATTCAATTGGAAATTGGAGTGGCTTGTGCCCTTTTTAATAGTCGAAAGTGATTGGAAGGCAACTAACACCCCTTTCACGCCCACCATTTCCCGAAACAAATCAAATCAAAATTTTGAGATAACCATTTTGTTCAGCGAATTTGATTTCCAGATAGAATCTATGTTTTTGAAGAGGATACTCCCCCACAGCCTTCAGGGCAAGAGTTGCAAGTTATACACTGCGGACATATAAGGTTTTTATAGAAGGCGTTGTCGTAGAAACTTCAAAAAAGGCTCATTCGATTGGAAACTCAAAGGGCTAGTGCCCTTTTTAATAGTCGAAAGTGATTGGAGGACAACTAACCCCCCTCTCACGTTTACCTTTTCCCAAAACACATCCAATCAAAATTTTGAGATAGCAATTTTATTCAACGTAGTTTTAATTTCTGGAAATTAGGTCTTTGAGGATGACACCCCCCCAGCCCTAAGGGCAAGGGTTGTAAGTTATGCACTGCGGGCATATAAGGTTTTTATAGAACGCGTTGTCGTAGAAACTTCAAAAAGGGCTCACTCGATTGGAAATTGAAATGGCTAGTGCCCTTTTTAACAGTCGAAAGGGATTGGAAGGCAACTAACACCCCTTCCACGCCCACCATTTCCCCAAACACATCCAATCAAAATTTTGAGATAGCCATTTTGATCCAAGCAGTTGAAAGTTCAGAAAATTATACCTTTGAGCAGGACACTCCCCCCAGAGTCTTCAGGGAAAGGGTTATAAGTAATGCCCTGGGGGCATATAAGGTTTTTATTGAAATCTTTGTCGTAGAAACTTGAAAGAGGGCTCATTCGATTGGATTTGAGGGCAACTAACCCCCCTCTCACTCCCATCTTTTCCCCAAACACATCCAATCAAAATTTTAGATAGCAATTTTATTCAACGTAGTTGAAAGTTTTGGAAATTAGTTCTTTAAGGATGACAGCCCCTTCCCCCCAAAGCCGTCAGGGCAAGGGTTGTAAGCTATGCCCTGGGGGCATATAAGGTTTTTATTGAAAGCGTAGTCGTAGAAACTTCAAAAGGGCTCATTCAATTGGAAATTGAAAGGGCTAGTGCCTTTTTTAATAGTTGAAAGTGACTGGAGAGCGACTAACGCCCCTCTCACACCCACCATTTTCCTAAACACATCCAATCAAAATTTTGAGATATCCATTTTTTTTCAACGTAGTTGAAAGTTCTGGAAATTAAGTCTTTTAGGATGATAACCCCCTCAGAGCAATCAGTGCAAGGGTTTTAAGTTATGCCCTGGGGGCATAAAAGGTTTAGATAGAAAGTTGCTGTAGCAATTTAAAAAAGGGCTCATTTGATTGGAAATTGAGAGGGCCTTTTTTAAAAGTCAAAAGTGATTGGAGGGCAACAAGCTCTCCCCCCAACGCCCACCAATTCCCAAAATACACCTGATAAAAATCCTGAGATATCTATTTTTTTCAGCGTAGTTGAAAGACCTGTAAATTATGTCTTCGAGGATGACAACCCCCACAGCCCTCAGAGCAAGGTTTGTAAGTTGTGCCCCGAGGGCATATAAGGTTTTATGGAAAGGGTGGTCGTACAAACTCCAAAGGGGGCCCATTGGATGGGAAATCAGATGTTCTAGTTTCCTTTTTAAAAGTCAAAGTGGTCGGGGGTGCCCCCCCCCCCCCCCCCACACGTCGTATTTTCCACAAATATAGCCGACAAAAATTTTGAGATAACCATTTGTTCAAAAATCGTCCAAATATCATATAATAAAGCCTTTGGGGTGGAAAGAATCCCCCAGAGTCTGGGGGTAAGGGTTGTATGTTATGCCCCAGGGGTATATATGGTTTTTATGGAAGGGGTGGTGATGTGAACTTAAGAAAAGGCTCATTTGATTTGAAATGTATAGTTCTAGTTCCCTTTTAAGAGTCAAACATGATAGAGAGCAACTAGCCTCCCTCTCTGACATCCTCTTTTCCCAAAACGCATTCAACTGAAATTGTGAGACAGCCATTTTATTACCAACAGTCCAAAAATTATATAACAATATCTTTAGGGTAAACACAATCCCCAGAGCCCACGGGCAAAAGTTTTAAGTTACGCGCGGGGCATATAAAGTTTTTATGGAACGGGTAGTCGTATAAACTTTAGATCCAATGGAGCTCATTTGATTGGAGATCGGAAGTTTTAGTGCCCTTTTTAAGAGTCAAAATTGAATGGAGAGCAATCCCCCCCCCTGAGCCTATTACTCCCCAAAATATATCCAATCAAAACTTTAAGACAACTATTTTGTTCAGCATTGTTGAAAGGTACAGTAATTATGTCTTTGGGGATGTCAACCTCCTCACAGTCCTCAGGACAAGGGCTGTAAGTTAGGCAATTCGTTCATTATTTACACATAAAATATGTTATTGAGAAAGGTATACATGTTTGAACTTTACTTTCCAAGAATACTAAGGGTATTCTACACATATTTGCACTTTACTGAAAAAAATATAAATGTTTTTACTTTTATAACTTTAGTAAATCAAATAATTTTAACATTTTGATTACTAAATAACAGTATATGTATATTAAACTGACAATGCAGATTCATTTGTATTTTTTCAGTAGAGTACAAATTTTGTTCTGGCCTTGGGAAGGCATAGGGGTTTTGCGCCAAACTTATGTTAATTTCTTCTCGTTTTGAGTTTGACTCGGTTATTTATTGTAATTTCTGTTCGTTTTGGGTTTCATTTATTTATCGATGCTGATTTGTGGTAGTTTCGAGCTTGGTAGATTATTTGATTTTGTTTTTGCTCATTTTTTGTTTAATGGAGTTCTTTACTTTTCTTTGAAAAACTTATTTTGTGGAAAGTTTTTTTAATTAATTTCTGTTCGTTTTATATTGACATAGTCTTTTAAAGGAAAAAGAAAATAATACTTTAAATCTTTTCGTTTTTTAAGACTTTATAGTCTGGCCTGCTATTTGTATGCTGGAGAAAAATTTTCAGCAATTTTTAACAACATACACCATTTTAAAAATCTGGACACGAATAGTACTGTTTAACTTAGTTTCATACCTCCTCTAGTTGATCTGAAATGGAGAATTTGATACCATTCGCAAAAAAATCTGTTTACTTTCTTTGATAGCTTGGATACACTTACACTATTTTGATTTGGTTAAATTTTAAGAGCAGAAGTAGCCTCGAAAGTTTGAACATAATACCCTCAGTCGTTCTTGGGATACTGCTGAGATGTCTTATTGGGAATTAGCATTATCACAGTGCATTTTGATTTAATTTTAAGGCAACATTTAGTTTTTAAACATAATGGGCCAATGGGAGGGTGGGAGTGGAAGGGGATTAGTTGCCCTCCAATCACTTTCAAATATCAAAAAGGGCATCAACCCTTTCTATTTTCTATCGAAGGAGCCCCTTTCGAAGTTCCCACGACAACTCCTTCGATACGAAGTGCAAGGTCTAAACAACAACAACAACAAAAAATATTACTAATCACTTTCGACTATTAAAAAGGGTACTAGCCTTTGAATTTCCAATCGAATTAGCCTTTTTGAAGTTTCTACGACAACACCTTCTATAAAAACCTTAAATGCGCCCAGGGCATAACTTAAAACCCTTGCCCTAACAGTTGTGGGGGAGTGTCCTTCTCAAAAACATATTTTCTATCTGGAAAACAACTAGCCTACGCTAAACAAAATGACTATCTCAAAATTTTGATTGGATGTGTTTGGGTGAATGATGGACGTGGGGGGAGGGGGCTAGTTGCCCTCCAATCAGTTTCGACTATCAAAAAGGGCACTAGCCCTTTGAATTTCCAATCAAATGAGCCCCTTTTGAAGTTTCTATGACAATGCCTTCTATAAAATACCTTATATACCCCAGGACATAACTTAAAACCCTTGCCCTAAGGGTTGTTGGGGAGTGTCCTCCTCAAAAACATATTTTCTATCTGGAAATCAACTACGCTGAACAAAATGGCTGTATCAAAATTTTGATTGAATGTTTTTGGGGGAATGATGGGTGTGGGGGAGGGGCTAGTTGCCCTCCAATCACTTTCGACTATTAAAAACGGCACTAGCCCTTTGAATTCCCAATCGAATGAGCCTGTTTTGAAGTTTCTACGACAACGCCTTCTTATAAATCCTTATATGCCCTCAGGGCATAACTTAAAACCCTTGCCCTGAGGGTTGTGGGGGAGTGTCCTCTGGGGGAGTGTCCTCGTAAAAAACATACTTTCCATCTTGAAATCAACTAGCCTACGCTGAACAAAATGGCTATCTCAAAATTCTGATTGGATGTTTTTGGAGGAATGATGGGCGTGGGGGGGCTAGTTGCCCTCCAAGCACTTTCAACTATTAAAAACGGCACTAGCCCTTTGAATTCCAAATCGAATGAGCCTGTTTTGAAGTTTGTACGACAACGCCTTCAATAAAAACCTTATATGCCCCCAGGGCATAACTTAAAACCTTTGCCCTGAGGGTTGTGGAGGAGTGTCCTCCTCAAAAATGTATTTTCTATGTGGTAATCAACTACGCTGAACAAAATGGCAATCTCAAAATTTCTATTGGATGTATTTGAGGGAATAATGGGCGTGGGGGGGCTAGTTGCCCTCCAATCTCTTTCGACTTTTAAAAACGGCACTAGCCCTTTGAATTTCCAATCGAATGAGTCTGTTTTAAAGTTTCTACGACAACGCCTTCTATAAAAAAACCTTATATGCCCCCAGGGCGTAACTTAAAACCTTTGCCCTGAGGGTTGCGGGGGAGTGCCCTCCTCAAAAACATATTTTCTATCTGGAAATCAACTACGCTGAACAAAATGGCTATCTCACAATTTTGATTGGATGTGTTTGGGGGAATGATGGGCGTGGGGGGACTACTTGTCCTCCAATCACTTCCGACTATTATAAAGGACAAACGCCCTTTGAATTTCCAATCGAATGAGCCTGTTTTGAAGTTTCTACGACAACGCCTTCTATAAAAACCTTATATGCCCACAGGGCATAACTTAAAACCCTTGCCCCGAGGGTTGTGGGGGAGTGTCCTCCTCAAAAAGATATTTTCTATCTGGAAATCAGCTACGCTAACAAAATGCCTATCTCAAAATTTTGATTAGATGTTTTGTGGGGAATGATGGGCGTGGGGGGGGGCTAGTTGCCCTCCAATCACTTTCGACTATTAAAAGGGCAGTAGCCCTTTAAATTGCCAATCGAATGAGCCTGTTTTGAAGTTTCTACGACAACGCCTTCTATAAAAGCCTTATATGCCCCGAGGGCATAACTTAAAACCCTTGCCTCGAGGGTTGTGGGGGAGTGTCCTCCTCAGAAAGATATTTTCTATCTGGAAATCAGCTACGCTAACAAAATGCCTATCTCAAAATTTTGATTGGATGTTTTGTGGGGAATGATGGGCATGGGGGGGGGGGGGGGGTAGTTGCCCTCCAATCACTTTTGACTATTAAAAAGGGCACTAGCCACTCCAATTTCCAATCGAATGAGCCCTTTTCGAAGTTTCTGCGACGACTCCTTCGATACGAAGTGCCCGGGTATGGAGAAAAAACAAAAAAACAAAAAAACAACACATTGTGCCCACATCGTTCTTTACTTAGGCAGCGTTAGCGTGCTGCCTATGATTAAAGAGAAATTGGAACTAAATTAAAAGACGCTGATTGCATGTACATTATCAAAATAGCGTATCTCAAGAATTGATTTGGGTATTAAGTTGGAACTTTCAGAGAATACTTAAAGGAGAAGATCATCTCACCAAAAGGCAATATGTGCATACTTACTGCTAATACTACTGGTACATTTACTACTACTACTACTACTACTACTGCTAGTACTTCTATTGCAACTACTTGTAGGGCTCAGAGCATCGAGATGAAAATTTCAAGAAGTATATTAACACATAGGTTACCAAAAGGACATATCAGCAATGTCATACAATGGCTAATTGTATTAAATTGAAACTTCCAAGACTTGATGAGAGGGATGTTCTACTGACCAAAAGGCAATATGTTAATACTACTGCTGCTAGTGGTACTACCGCTATTCAATACTGTTCCTAGTAATATCAATACTACTTCTGTCACTACTATTACGACTATAGCCTACGGGTATGAAGTTGAAATGTTTAAGAAATTTTGAGAGGGAAGATGAACTGAATAAGATCACGCCCTCTGTATACTGGTTGTCAAAAGAGTGCAATAGCAAGATCTTAGGAACAGTTTGGTTTTTGAAGGTGAAACTAACAGGGCTTATTGTGAGGGATGTTGAACTAACCGATAGAAAATATTTGCATCCTAATGGTACTGCTTCTACTCATACTACTGCTACTGTTGATATTAGTACTATGTCTATTACCACTACTGCCATTAAAGCTTAGACTACCAAAATTAATTCTACTGCTACTACTACTACTACTATTGCTGTTAAAACTAAGGATATTAAGGCGAAAATTTTGGGATACATATAGGAACTGTGTGGAACTAATTCAAAACGCACTATGCCCACACAGGTTGTCCAGCGGACGCATCAGAAATGACTCAGGAATGGTAGGTGGTATGTATTCAGCTGAAACTTTCAGCGTGTGTTGAAAGGGAAGTTGAGGAAACCAAAGGAGCTATGCACACACTGCTACTAATGCTGCCATAACTACTGCTAATGCGCAAGATAAGGGTATTAAGGTGAAGCTTTTAAGGAATATTTAGGCGGATGTTGAACTAAATCAAGACAAACTATGAGGATATGGACTTTCAAAAAGGTGACAAAGCAATGTCTGAAGAATAACTTACATTATTAAGTTTGACCCTTAAGGGTAAGTTGTGGGGGATTTTGAACTAGCCAGAGGCCTTATGTTTATACTTTTAATACTACAACTACAGTTACTGTAACTAATGATGCTATGAGTATTAAGGTGAAAAATAAAAAAAGTTATTTGAAGCTCCTAGGAGGAGCTTCAATTAAGCAAAAAAAACTGTATGCATGCAGGTTTTCAAAAGGACATATAAGCAATATCATAGGAAGCACCACTCTATAATAGCCAGGAATATCATTAAAACATTTAAAGGAGCTAATTTGATTCAAAATTAAAAGATTTGGCACCCTTTTTAAGAGTTAAAAGAGATTGTTGCACAAGCAACCCCTCTCAATTCCATTCATTTTCCAGACGCATCCAGTCAAAATTTTGAGAGTATAGAATACTCTCATTTTGTTCAGCATAGTAGAACTGTCCAGCAACTATGTCTTTAGGGATGATAGGCATGCCAACCCCCCAGAATTATGCAATTGGTTCATTATGCTTTAAAACTAAATGTTGCTTTAAAATAAATCAAAAGGCATTGTGTTTATGGTTACCAATAAGACACCTCAACAATATATCGAGAACGACTGGGGGTATTAAGTTGAAACTTTTGGTGATACTACTATGACTACTTCTGCTCTTACAATTCAAATAAATAAAAAGAGTGTAAGTGTATCCAGGTTGTCAAAGAGCATAGACAGAATATTTTGGGAATGACATTAAGTTTTGTTTTTCAGGTCAACTTCAGAAGCTATAAAATTAAAACAAAGAATACTGTTTGTGTCAAGATTAAACATTCTGAAAACATTCTAAAAACTGAAAAGATGTAAAACATTATTTTTTTCCATGAAAAAGACTATGTCAATTAAAAACGAACAGAAAATAATTTAAAAAACTTTTTCCACAAAACAAGTTTTTCAAAGAAAAGTAAAGAGTTCCATTAAGCCAAAAATGAACAGAAATAAATAATCTTCCAAGCGTAAAACTACCACAAATCACTATCAATAAATAATTGAAACTCAAAACGAACAGAAAATACAATAAATAGCCGAGTCAAACTCAAAACGAGCAACAACTAAAATGAGTAGGGCTGATAACCCCCGTGCCTTCTCAAGACCAGAAAATAATTTGCGCTTTACTAAAAACAAAATATGTTTTGTTTTCACAGAAATGTTTGCACTTTTCTTAATTTCATAAATAAAAATTTTTCAAAACTATAAGAATAAATATTAGTACATGTTAATTAAACTGACAATCCACGGTCATTTGTTTTAACCGTGGTGGAGCTTATGCAGCGACTCGGGTGCCCACTGGCGAAACCTATTTTGAACACAAAATTAAATTTTGAGTTAAGGATGAAATTTACTATCTTCTTATACTTTATGAGATTAATTAGAAATAAACTTTTACCACAAATTTAGTTTTTAAAAGAAAAGTAAAGAACTCCATTAAACCAAAAATGAGCCAAAAAAAAATCAAATAATCTACCAAGCGTGAAACTACCACAAATCAACATCGATAAATCAATAAAACCCAAAACGAACAGAAATTACAGTAAATAACATAGTCAAACTCAAAACGAGCAGATATTAACATGAGTAGGGCTCAAAACCCCTATACCTTCCCAAGACCAGAACATAATTGCACTTTACTAAAAAAATATAAATGTTTTTACTTATATAACCTTAATAAATGAAACAACATTAACATTTTGATTACTAAATATCAGTATATGTATATTAAACTGACAATGCACATTCATTTGTATTTTTTTCAGTAACGTGCAACTCAAATACCTAATTTACAGAACTCTCAACTATGTTGAAGAAAATTGCTATGTCAAAAATTTGGATTGGATGTGTTTGGGGAAATGGTGCCTAGCCCTTTCAATATCCAATTGAATGAGCCCTTTTTGAAGTTTCTACAAAGCTTTCTATAAAAACCTTATGTCCCAGGACAAAAATTACAACCCTTGCCCTGAGGGCTGTGAGGGGGTTGTCATCCTCAAAGATATAAATTCCGGACCTTTCAACTACTTTTAACAAAATGGCTATCTCAAAATTTTGATGGGATGTATTTGGAGAAATGGTAGGCGTGAGAGGGGCGTTAGTCTCTCTCCAAACATTTTCAACTATTAAAAAAGGCACTAGCCCTTTCAATTTCTAGTCGAATGAGCCCTTTTGAAGTTTCTACGACAACGCTTACAATAAAAACCTTCTATGCCCCCAGGGCATAACTTACAACCCATGCCCTGAGGGCTGGGGGGGTTGTCATACTCAAAGACCTAATTTACAGAACTCTCAACTACTTTGAAGAAAATTTCTATCTCAAAATTTTGATGGGATGTGTTTGGGGAAATGGTGCCTAGCCCTTTCAATTTCCAATTAAATGAGCCCTTTTTGAAGTTTCTACAAAGCTTTCTATAAAAACCTTATGTCCCAGGACAAAAATTACAACCCTTGCCCTGAGGGCTGTGAGGGGGTTGTCATCCTCAAAGATATAAATTCCGGACCTTTCAACTACTTTTAACAAAATGGCTATCTCAAAATTTTGATGGGATGTATTTGGAGAAATGGTAGGCGTGAGAGGGGCGTTAGTCTCTCTCCAAACATTTTTCAACTATTAAAAAAGGCACTAGCCCTTTCAATTTCTAGTCGAATGAGCCCTTTTGAAGTTTCTACGACAACGCTTACAATAAAAACCTTATATGCCCCCAGGGCATAACTTACAACCCATGCCCTGAGGGCTGGGGGGGTTGTCATACTCAAAGACCTAATTTACAGAACTCTCAACTATGTTGAAGAAAATTGCTATGTCAAAATTTGGATTGGATGTGTTTGGGGAAATGGCGCCTAGCCCTTTCAATATCCAATTGAATGAGCCCTTTTTGAAGTTTCTACAAAGCTTTCTATAAAAACCTTATGTCCCAGGACAAAAATTACAACCCTTGCCCTGAGGGCTGTGAGGGGGTTGTCATCCTCAAAGATATAAATTCCGGACCTTTCAACTACTTTTAACAAAATGGCTATCTCAAAATTTTGATGGGATGTATTTGGAGAAATGGTAGGCGTGAGAGGGGCGTTAGTCTCTCTCCAAACATTTTCAACTATTAAAAAAGGCACTAGCCCTTTCAATTTCTAGTCGAATGAGCCCTTTTGAAGTTTCTACGACAACGCTTACAATAAAAACCTTATATGCCCCCAGGGCATAACTTACAACCCATGCCCTGAGGGCTGGGGGGGTTGTCATACTCAAAGACCTAATTTACAGAACTCTCAACTACTTTGAAGAAAATTGCTATCTCAAAATTTTGATTGGATGTGTTTGGGGAAATGGTGCCTAGCCCTTTCAATTTCCAATTAAATGAGCCCTTTTTGAAGTTTCTACGACAACGCTTTCTATAAAAAACCTTATATGCCCCAGGGCATACCTTAAAACCCTTGCCCTGAGGGCTGTGAGGGGTTGTCATCCTCAAAGACGTAATATCCGGACCTTTTAACTACGTTGCACAAAATAGTTATCACAAAATTTGATTGGATGTGTTTGGGGAAAAGGTGAGCGTGAGAGGGGGGTTAGTTGCCCTCAAATCACTTTCGACTATTAAAAAGGGCACTAGCCGTTTCAATTTCCAATCGAATGGTTCCTTTTTGAATTTTCTATGAAAACGCTTTCTATATAAAAAAAAAAATCTTATATGCCCTCAGGGCATAACTTACAACCCTTGCCCTGACGGCTGTGGGGGGAGTGTCATCCTCAAAAAACATAATTTCCGGACATTTTAACTACGTCGAACAAAATGACTATCTCAAAATTTTGATTTGATGTGTTTGGGAAAATATTGGGTGTGAGAGGGGTGTTAGTCATCTTCCAATCACTTTCGACTATTAAAAAGGGCACAAGCCCTTCTAATTTCCAATTGAATGAGACCTTTTTGAAGTTTCTACAGCATCACTATCTATAAAAACCTTATATGCCCCCAGGGCATAACTTACAACCCTTGCCCAAAGGGCTCTGAGGGGGTTATCATCCTTATAGACCTAAATTCTGAAACTTTTAACTACGTTGACCAAAATGGTTATCTAAAATGTTGATTGGATGTGTTTGGGGAAAAGGCGAGCGTGAGAGGGGGGTTAGTTGCCCTCAAATCACTTTCGACTATTAAAAAGAGCACTAGCCCTTTGAATTTCCAATCGAATGAGCCCTTTTTCAAGTTTCTACGACAAAGTTTTCAATAAAAACTTTATATGCCCCCAGGGTATAACTTACATTCCTTACCCTGAGGGCTGTGGGGGGAGTGTCATCCTCAAAGATATAAATTCCGGACCTTTCTACTACTTTTAACAAAATGGCCATCTCAAAATTTTGATTGGATGTGTTTGGATAAACGGGGGGCGTGGAAGGGGTGTTAGTTGCCTTCCAATCACTTTCAACTATTAAAAAGGGCACTAGCCATTTCAATTTCCAATCAAATGAGCCCTTTTTTAATTGTCTACGACAACGCTGTCTATAAAAACCTTATATGCCCCCAGGGCATAACTTACAACAGTTGCCCTGACGGCTGTGGGGGGGGAGGGGGTTGTCATCCTCAAAGACCTAATTTCCAGAACTTTCAACTACGTTTAACAGAATGGCTATCTCAAAATTTTAATTAGATGTGTTTGGGGAAAAGTTGGGCGTGAGAGGGGGATTAGTTGCCCTCCAATCAATTTCGACTATTAAAAAGGCCACTAGCCCTTTGAATTTCCAATAGAATGAGCCTTTTCTGAAGTTTCTACGAGAAACCCTTTCTATAAAAACCTTATATGTTTCAGTCATGATTCATTGCTCAACCGGTTAAGACCGTATTGCTTGCTATCGCCCACTCTATGAATCACGTAATGAAATGAATGACGATGGATTATTGCTAAATTATCTGCATGCTGTGATATAATGAAAACTTTGTACAATCTGATAAAAGACAATCTGAAAATACAAGCCTTTCCCTAAATAAAACTCAACAACGGAAATGATTAGCTGTTATTCCTCCAAAGTGATTTAAGGCTCAAATTATTCGTGATATGAGATAAAAGGAATAGTACAGTGGGGAAAAAGGACTGATTTAGGACTGGTGGCTTCTTCTTTTGCCAGTAAGTCAATTTTAGCTATTACTAAGTTAAGATGGGCAAGAAAAAAAATAAAAGGAGTCGTCCAGATATTGATTCTAGCGAGGATATTGCCACAAGTACCCCAAATACGTCAGGAAATCCGGATATTCGGAAGCCAGTGACAACTCAGGTTTCGTTAATGACCCTATCAGAGGAATTTGCAAAGATGATGAACATTATGCGTGAAACTCATAGCTCAGTCCAATCAATTGAACAGCGATTCATTGTAGTAGAAAATAGAATAAAAGCAATTGAATCAGAGCAATTAGCCTTAAGGTCTGAATTCTCCGGGATTAAGTCTTGTACAAATGCTGTAGAAAATGACATTTCTTTGTTGAAAAATGATAATTTTAACCTGCAGTCAGAAGTTAAATATTTTAAAGAAAAGACCCTATGTATGTCTGATAGGCTTATGGCTGCAGAGTATCAGCCTAACGAAAATAATTTGGTTGTATGGAATGCAGTCTGTGAGGATGAAGATCAAGCCAAACGTATGTTTACCGAGATATGTACGGATGGACTAAATTTACCAGTGATACCCCATTTTTCAGTTGTTGCAATAAAAAAGGATAAGAAATTATTTAAGGGTAATGTAAAAAAACCGTGGAAACAAGATTGAAATCCTTAAAAATGGGAAGAAGCTTAAAGGAAGAAATATAGCAAACCAGGGAAACATTTATGTGAGTGATGATGCCCCATTTTCTGTGAGAGAGGCAAGAAAAAAACTATATGAAAAAAAATTGTGTCTTAAAACGATGGGTATAATTTCATGGGTATCAAACACAGTTCCACCATATCTTCAGTTTGAACGTCCGGGTGGTACGAAAGTGAAGTTTACGTGTGATGAATGGATTGAGGAATTAGCACATAAGCCTCCTCCCTCCACAGCTTCCAGAGGTGCTAAAAAATGAGTGTTTTATTGAATGTGTTTAGTTTACTTATTGGTTAATTATCTTTTCTTTTTCGCTTGGTTTAATCAAATAGATATGGAAATGTTGATAGTGATGAATTTGAAATGTTTGGGTTAATGATAATTTTTATTTTTGAGTAAATAATTTAAAATGTTTGTTAATGTGAAATTATTTTGAGTGGGTGGTAGCGGGCTGATGTCTTTTTGAATGGTTTTGCTTTGTGCCATGAAGCTTGCAATAATGAGCTTTTTTAAATTGTATGTCCGCTTTGCCGGAATATATTTTGTTAATTTTTTTTGTATTTATCTAGGTCTAGGTATATGTTTAGTAGATAATGATTTTTTTTCGCCACCGCCACCCTCTACCGTCACATACATTAACTTTTATTGATGATGGTTAGAGATATCGTTTTTCCTCCTGGGAACAGCAATGTCCTGCAACTTGAAAGTCGAAGGGTTGATTTTTCCAGCCAGTTTAATCAAAGGATAAATAGAAATTTAGATATTAATGCCACTGAGATTTTCACAAATGAACCATCAAGGTATATTTTTAAAGAAGAAGCACTACCCTTGTATTGTGATAGGGGCCATTTTGGCCTTAACATTTTTCATTTGAATTGTCAGGGATTGAATTCTGCGCATAATTTTTTATCGGAATTAATAAATACTAATGTCTTTCAGGTGATCGCTTTAACTGAAACGTGGTTAAATGATAATAACTCGCAATTACTACATATCCCTGGGTATAATTTATATGTAAGGAATCGCGAGTATTACCAACATGGAGGCCTAGCAGCTTACATTCAGGCTGATTATAAGGTTTCAATAAGAGAAGATCTTACAATATATAGAGAGAAAGTTTGCGAGTGTTTTGTTTTACATATAACTAGAGAGAATTTGAATTTTTGTATTGTTGTAGTATATAGACCTCCACAGAGCCTGCTCCAAGACTTTATGGACCTATTTGAAGAACAATTAATGAAACTTCCGATTAACTCTATGCCATGTTTTATTATGGGGGATTTTAATATTGACCTTATTGATCAGTCATCTGCTAGCACTGAATTTATTAATAGAAGTTTATCCAATGGGTTTCATCCTTGTATAAATATCCCTACAAGAATTACGGGAACATCAGCTAAGCTTCTGGATAACATCCTTTCTAATGTACCCTTGAGTCTTCCCAGGGTCCTTATCAACGATGTATCTGACCACTTTATCGAATGAGCCCTTTTCGAAGTTTCTACGAAAACTCCTTCGATACGATGTGCCCTGGTCTAAAGGAAAAAAAAAAATAATACATTGTGCAAACATCGTTCTTTACTCGTTTTATCCTTCTTTTCATCGGTTTATCGTGCTTTATCATAGGCAGCACGATTGCGCTGCCTATGATAGAACCAAGTATCTGCAGAGGTGAAAACAGACTTTCACTGGTTTTCTACAGCCAAAACATAGCACAGACAGGGCCGTCACGTATGGGGGGGGGGTCCCCCCCCAGTGTTTTCGGTCACTAGGGACAATCATGGCGCTTCGCGCCACGATTTTTCGACTAATAACTTTCGACTAATAAAAACCACTTTCGACTAATAAAAAAGGTATTCTTCGATACGGTACTGAATACCGTATTGTTGATGCTTTGGGTGTTTATCTCAAGATTTTTAAGAGAGAGGGAGGGGGAAGAGCCATCCCTAGGCTTGGTCGTCCCCAGGAAAAAACTAATTACACCCCTCCCACCTCCCAGCTCAAACATAAGCAAAAAAAGACGAATCAGAGTGAAAAAGTTGATCAGAGTGAGCAATCTCCCATCTACACCCCCACCCCTCTTAGCCACGGTGCTTGGGGCAGCTGTATCCAGCTGAAATTAGCACCCTCCTGAAACCAGGAGAGCAGGGGGGCAGCAGAAGAATACCATTCGAAGTAGTACCATTCGATATAGGAAGAATACCATTCGATAGCTCTGGAAGGAGTCCAGAGCTATGGTTGAAGATGGAACAAAGACTAAATAAAGGATACCCAGAGAAGTTTCAGCCCGTAGTCAATATGGTCTTTGGATGAAATTGCATCCGGCCAGAATACGGCCAGGCCGGAAGATTTATCGTTTGTCCACGCAGGCATTAGAAAACATTCCCGTCAAA